>JAPMNP010690157.1:0-13221 GCA_029874935.1 Atherina boyeri | reverse complement strand
AGTTACTAGGGAACTCCTTAGGGAACTAATCAGGAACTAATGGTTAGTTCCCTAGTAACTAAGCCTTTTTTGTGTATCTTATTGTAAAGTGTTACCAATATGGTGGGTCTGTAAGAGATTTTTTTGTGTCATGTTTATTAAATTTATTTTTTGACTTGTTTTATCTGAGGTAATGAAGCTACCTAACAATTATGCACATGAACATCAGATGTTCATCACCTTAATCACACTCCCCTTGTTATACTAGTACATATTGTCTGAAAATGATCAGTAAATTCTTGGATGTACAAGTTTTAAAGTTGAAAAGTTCAGATTGAAATAATGTGTTAATAAAATCAGAAAGTTAAACATTTGCTGTCCTTTCATTTTCACATTAAAGTTAAAGTGTGATCACATATTTTGTCAAAAAATCTGTAATATAATATTAGATGAATGCAGGTTTTAAACAAATGATGTGCGTCCATTTGTGTTTTATTCTACAAGTGTTTAATACACTTATTTGTGTCTGTGTGTTACTTTCTACTACCAGCTGTCTGTTTATTTGGTGGAAGGGAGTTGGTGGAAGGAGATCAGAGTTCTGTGCGCGACTCCTCTAGCAGGTGCCTGCTGTTTGAATGTAGGGTAAGTCGTGTCAAAACTTAACCATACTCATTTAAAAAGGATTTGAATGAAATCCTCTTCAGAGAGACTCTACTGTAACTCATGCAAGCAAACACTTCAGAAGTATTAATGTCCTTATCACAGTGCATGCCACCTCAGTAAACACTCATTACATACAGCCGTCCATGATTCAGTTATTCTTGTACATGTTCTTGGTTACTTTTTCACTGAATGATACAGATCTCCTCAACCTGGATCTGCTAAGCTTTTTTATGCCTGGTAAAGCATGCCAGGTTTACAGGTATTTGTGCATGGACTGCATAGCAAGGTTTAAAAATGGGCAGTTGAGATTTACCTGTGGCTATTTTTTTCCATCAACTCTTCCCAGACAGGCTTTGTAGAGCACAGCTGTGCACACGTGCAGGAGTTTTGATGTCTGAATGTCATAGCAGTTTCATGAGTACATCCGTCTTTCATTCCAACTGTGTTATCTGCAACGGAAAAAGAAAACAAAAGAAACATACTGGATACTTAAAGCAAGAAGAATGTAGTAATGTTGGGCTGTACCACATGGACAGAAGACTCTGTTTTGTAATTTATATTTTGTTAAAGTTTTCTTCCATAGTTTTGTGGTCCTATGGTCAAAAGATAATCAAGGTGTCACGTAACAAGTATACCAAAGTACAGTCCCAGTCCCCTCCCCTTTTCCATTTACATATTAACCACACATATGCACAGGCAATGTGGACAATGCAGGCACCATGTAGAATGTACAGACACTCTGCAGAGCCCTCAAAACACTTGTACAGGTGTATACAGACTATAATAGGTGCTACATAACAAACATAAATAAATGAATACATTAAAAGAAATTAAATACATGGAAAAAGAAGAGAAGACTCTTAATGAAATAATAGAATTGGCAGAATTTAGCTGTTTGATCTTACATTTGGAGACAAAGCTGTGCATCTTTCTGTTTTAGAATACTACAGTCATCTTTCAGCACTAAGATAAGATAAAATAAACCTTTATTTTCCCACAATGGGGAAATTCTCAGTGTTATCGGATATATCGGATCATGCATCGGATGCATCGGATACAAAGTGGTCCCAAATTGGGTTCATTACCTAATTGTTCAGAGTACTTTCCATTGTCCGCCTGGTGCACCAGATGGATAAATAGCTCAGTTTTGGGAGCCTTTCACTTGATGACGTTACACCAAGCAGGCTCAATCAATCACAGAAAAGTGATTTGAAGTTTGTAATCATCCGACTCCATGCTCCTCCATGAATTCTGCAAGGCACCATTTGAATCTGGAGGTGCAGACAGCTGTCTGGCTTGCTTGCCCACACCTGGCCCATCTGTAGGCCCAGTTAACTGACTGGTATTTCCAGGCAGATCAAAGAAGTGGGGACGGGGAGCGCTGTCAGTCAGCACACTGCTGCAAACTCCTGCAGGCTTCCCCTGACAGCTGCTTGTCATGCCTCTGATCTTCTGTCTGCCTGCTGGCTGCAGGGGTGGTGCAGATTTTGGGTGGTGGCTGGCAGGAAATAGATGATGAGCCTTGTTTAGAAAGTTGCAGACTTTGAGCAGAAGTTTGCTCCAAAACGTCCCACAAACTGAGTTCTTGGTGTCCTACGGGAAAACTGGCTTTAAGATCAAGTGAAACAAACAGTACATGCATGACAGCTGAGGAAACTAAAGTTTTTTGTTCAAGTGTCTCTTATTTTAATGAGTCCAAATTAGCCTCAGTTGAAGTTAAAGAGGTAAAAACACTGAAGAAGTCTGCCACAGGCATGCAGGGAAAAGGAACTCTAATCAGGTTTTACACACATGCAGGAATTATCCACATAACTGACTCACTGTTTGTTGCTGTAATTAAGACACACGATGACTCATCGTGTAAATCACTTTGAATAACAGAAAAACAAAGGAGAAAAAAAAAACAAAGACCCCCCTAATAAGAAAAACCCATCAGTGACCAGTGAGTAATTGGTTCATAGGGAGGAAGGGAAGTGGGGCCGAGAACGAGGAAAGACAATAGACGAATAATTGCCTTCATAATTACCTTCAGGCCTTGAGTAAATGAAGGGGGGGCAGAGTTCACCTAAGAAGTAGCTCACAAGGATTTTGTCTCTGCCCTTCACAGGACAGGACCATGCATCGGGTGGTCCCCAGTGAGCCTTGTCCTGAACTCAACTGCCCAGAGTCGGAGCAGATCGCTCTGAGCAGCAGATGTTGTAAAGTCTGCAGAGGTATTAAAGTTTATATTTCATTACTGTTATCTCACCTAACATTCCTCAAATAAAGTATCATTTTTATTTTAAAGTGCAAGATAGCAGATTTGTCTTCTGTGAAGCTAGGCAGGTAAGAGGGAAATAATATCTGGAAAGGTATCATCAAAGGGAGACATACTGCATATAAATTTCATTACAGTATATACAGCAGAAGCTTTCTAATTTGTCATCTATTATTTTTTTTATTGAAAGAAAAAAATCCAGGATTTAAGAATTAGCTGACAATTGACCTTTTTGAGTCCACAAATTTTCTACTTTGTGGAATCACTTTCACATAATGTAATTGTGCTTATTGTTTGATTTCTGTATTTGATTTCACAATATTAAAGTTGCACTGTGTTCATTGAGCTAACCTTTTTGCAAACTTTACTCTTACTTTAACTTTACTCTGCAAGTTGATTTGATCCTGTAGGCGTTTATTTCTGTTCAGGGAAGGAGAGATATCGGAGAAAGACAAAGGCAATATAAATATTGATGGTTTTAAAAATATGCTCAAGTTTTTAAATGATTAGCTAAGATATTTGAATTTTGAGCAAATTGGTATTTTGCTCAGATGTGTAAATGAGTTTAAATAGTAAGAATATTGCCAAACAGGCCATGATTACACAGTGAACAGTGATGTTTCCAGTATTCTCCTTTTCTTTCCTCTGCTTCTCAACCTTTTCCTGTCCGTGCCCCCTGCAGGTCATGACTTCTGCTCAGAGGGCCACAGCTGCATGGAGCACTCTGACTGTGTGAACCTGGAGGCAGGAGACTGCTGTGTTTGTAAAGATGGCTTCCGTCCACTGCGAGACGATAACGCCTACTGTGAAGGTATTTTGTGTAGCTCTGAATGATCAACCCTGACTTTTTGCCAATGTTTGTTTGCCCCCTTCGAAAGAACACGTGGGATATTTTTTTGTGGATTATGTCCAGGTTGCATCGAAGTAGGACATGAAAGAAAACTTTTGCTTTTCACAATGAGATGCCAGTTTTTAATTAATGTAATTTTTTACACAAAAAAAAACAATTAAAAGGGTTTTTTGCTCCAGAAAAAAATAAATTGTGCATGAAAAACGTGTTTAGTGGTTAAATAAGTGGAAATAAGTTTGTTGGTGAACATCAACTCCATTTGGTTGTTCAGTCATATTTCCTGTTGATCCCTGAATCCTACAAGTGATCTCTTTGTAGGCTTTCATATTTATACGTTTCCTTTCTTGGGATATGCCTAAGTAATTGCATTTATGCTGTTTCTTTCATACCTGAAGGGACCATCTCACAGTCAGCACAGATGTCACAGCATATTTTCCAGTTTTCAGAGTGTGTTTACTGCTGTTTACTCCGGAGCAAAATATAAAAGCATTCTACACACACACTTTCCATGGGCCTGGGGAGGACAGCTTAGCACAAATCCTAAACATGACCACAGGATATTGTGTAACTGTGAAAGCAATATCTAATACATTTATTTGATCACAGCACGAGTCAGTAATTAAAAAGAAATCAATTAGGTCCAAAATCACCCCCAAAATGTAGCCTTTTAAAACAGAATCCTCCCTTTATGTTCATGTCTTTGGACAGTTGGGAAGTAACACAAAGGCGGAAACACCTGCTGAATAATTAGCAAAATAATGCAGACATTTTTTAATACAGACGAAAAAAAACACACACACACACACACACACACACACACACACACAACTGAATTAATGTTTTTTATCGCATAATCCTTTTATGATTGGTGACTGTAATCCTCTCATTATTTGTAACCATAACACGTACTAACAGCTTTTCAAAATACATTTTCAGAAAATGATGTTTGTCTTTTCAGTCAGCCGATTAATTTGCGATCCATAAACATACTGAGGGTCTTAATGCTTGCATGTATTCTGAGCATCTCTCTCTGGAGCATGCCAACTATGATCAGCAGGGTCATCCATTACTGATTGCATGCTAAAGCTCAGATGCCTCCATCAATGTTGCACTTATAAGTCAAACACCATGTAATTAATTATTCCAGCCATGCTCTTTACACAAACAGTGTTTTTCTTGATTGCCTTTTAAATACCCCCTATTTTTACATTACAGTATTGAAAACCATTCTACACACCTCACTGAACAGTTCATTTGTTGTTGATGGTGAAAGAGTTCAAACGTTCACACAAGAAAATGACTGTGCCTCAGCTGATTTTCTCATCTGCCATCTTTGCTGAATTTTACTGGATGCATCATTAAAAAATGATAACTTTATCATCATGTTATCCTACCATAAAAATGCAGTATCTGCTGCCCCTGTGGATGTCTTCTAGTAATGAGCAAACATGGCATCAAAGTAATTCAGACTCTTCTGCTTTTGACCCTGACAGCTGCCCTGTCGATACGCAGCCTTCTTGATCTTCCCTTTTCACAGTGAGCGCCATTATGGAGCATCTGTTAGTGAGTGCATGTCTCAGCCCATTTTGTTATCATCAGTCTGCACTCGCCCTTTTACATATACTCTGTCAACTTCATCAACATGGGTCTCAAGTGTCAATCAAGCAGCAGCGCCTTTCGTTGCCAGAACCAGGATGCTGAACAATAGAACGATTCACACCTTCGGCAGATCTGATATCAATTTTCACATATGAGCAGCTGTCCAGGTGATTAGCCTGAGGGAATCAGCATAGTAACAGATACTATCGGATTTCAATTTATAGGAAGTGAGTCTGTGGGTTGTGAGTTGATCAAATGACAAATGTGAATATCATTGATCAGTCTGTTACTGTGGGCTCCTTGAAAACATCATTCAATTAGTGTTTCAGATTGCGCAATAATGACCCAACCTCTGGGTTCAGATACAGTTCTGAATGTTTTTAGGAAATCATTGCCAAGTATATTTTCATTGTATGCTAGTCAGTAGGTTTTCTAAAATAACTTGGTGTTAACTGAATGTTGAAGTATGCAAAATAACATTAATTTAGCATCTGTACTAGTTGATTGGCAAGGCACAAATTACAGTTGCAGCATATTAGTGTCTAAATACACTCTACTGAAACCAGCAGCTTAAAGATGCTTCATATATTCTCAAGTTCCTCTCCAGTAATTGCTAATGAATCAATGGCACACCTGTGTTTCTCAAAATCGTATATCTTCAAGCTTTTGACATGAAAAACTTCATTCACTACGTCACCTTGAAATGGTCTGGGATGGGTCTACACTTTTTCTTCGTTTAATGAATGATGATCAATCACTATGTTAATCTGGCCATGCCCATATTGCTGCCCATCAAAAGATTGCATCACCTGTCCTGTCTGTTTATCTGTTTACACTGTACAGTACTTTGTTTAATCCTTCTAACGGTGAGGTAAATAATTCAGCGGTAAAATCTTGAAACCAGAGAGTGATTCTCAAGAAGGGGAAACCAAATTACAAGGTTATATCCACAGTTCTGTTATTTTCTTATTAGAAAATGAAATAGTCATTGGTCAGCTCTTGCAGCCTGACAATTCTTGTCTTTAGCCCACATATCTTGGACTCTCTAGGTCTGGGGCCCTCCACAGTGGTTGCTGACTCAGCTTTTTACAAGATTCTCTGCCTAGCTATTGCTAACCTTCAACTTCTGGTTTGCTCTAGCTTGTCAGTTTATCAGCTTATGCTAAAAGCCCCACCCAGCAAGTAGTCAGGATTGGTTCCTTCTGCTTTCTACGTAAAGCATTTGAGCTTTTAGATCATGCTTCTCTGAGACTGCAGAGATGTTTTATGTTATTTGTCAGGATCAGAAAGCAATATCAGTAAAAGATCATATAAATATTATCATCTTGTAGAGTTTACAACATATTTGTAGATCTGGGGAACATTCTCATAAAAAATCAGCCAGATTTAAAGTCCTTCATTCAAGGATAGCTTCATTTAGCTATTTATTTCTCCACGAGGACTGCTATTGTAGAGATTAGCTTGGAAAGCAAGATAATTGTCGAAAACTTTATTTTATCAATCATAACTCAAATCCACTGAAAAGTTACTATAAATGAAAATGCAATAGCAAGGCCATTTAGTAGGAAGTAAATAGAAGATACATTTGATTCAACTGAGGTTGTATTTGCGTATTTTAAAGACCTGTTGTGACAATTTTTTTCTTCTTTTGTCCTGATAGGTACATAAAATCTTAAAATGGAAAGCTGGGTTTTTACATGATGGCTTTTTGAAAATGGAAAAATGGAAAAATGGAATTGAACTGTTTTTTGATTTTCAATCAAAACCCAAAAAACCTGCTAAAAATAACCAAAGACAGTATTCTTTTAACATTGTGTTTGGTTATCATTCCTACCACATGCTTACGATCCAAACCCCTCAAAGACTTTCAGCAGTTCATTTTTGTTGATGTAGGGAGGGAGCGACCCTTTTCATTACCCATGTGAAAGTAAGTACAAGCAGACAGACTTGCATCTCCAACATCAACACTTCAGACCAAGACTATTCATCTGAAGAGGAGCCTGGCTCTTGCTATGAAATTGGATAGTAGTGTTTGTGGTGAGCTTTTGCATCAGAGACTTCACAGAGAAACCTGAAATTGACTCAATTTGCTGATGGAGTTCTCTCAAAAGCAATTGATTTTTTTTTTTTTTTTAGTCCATCTTTGTTACTTACTTACTCTATGATTGTGTATGTGTCCTGTGTTGAGAATGAAAGAAGTCTTTCCAAACCACTGAGAATCCTGCAGGTGGATGAGAGAATGCTTGTGTCCGCTTAATAGAAATACCAATTTCTAGCTGCAGGAGATGCACAAATAGACAAGTGAAATCGCCTGCTTTCAATTCTAGGCGGGTTTCAGTTCAGATATGCCTGCAACATTAGTGGAAAAGTCCAAGTTTGAGGCAATTTTATATATTAAACCCAACAGAGAGATCATAAATCACAAAGGTATACAGACATATGACTAAACCTCAGCTTTAGGCAACAAAGACATGCACTCAGCATTTCAGTAGGTTTTGTCAAATGAAAGACAAACATCAGAAAGAGCAGACAGTCACTAGCTCTTTAAAACATTCCTAGGTCAGAGATAGGCTCAAAATAGCAGATGAGATCACTCCTCTGTAAATTTTTCATAGACACAGCAGTAGGGAAAACTCAAGGGGATACGAGCCCTGCCTTTGTGTGTGTGTGTGTGTGTGTGTGTGTATGCAGGTGTGTATGTGTGTGTGTGTGTGTACTTCAGTCCTGAGTTCCCCAAACAGAAAAAAAAAAGATTTCTCTTCATCTTATTTTCACAGTGCAGCAAGGCCGAAGGCTTATTTTGCAACATGCATGTGTGTGTTTAGGATAGAATTAGACAGAGGGGCGCGCAGTGGAAAAGTGACAGACTGTGTGATTGTCTCTAAATTGAACAATCAGTATGGTTCAACGTATTGAGATAATACCATTATTCATTTCAGCATTGTTCAGGGCTCCAGGCAAAGGGACATCTCCCATTGTTGGGTGTTTTTGAAATACCCCACTTCAGAAACTGCCTGTCTGAACTGCTTGTAAATACCGGCTGCTTTAGTATTTATATAGCTTTCATGTGGGAAATGTGAAATACAAAATAATGTTCTTTAAAATGAAAGAAAGCGGAAGAGTTAGTGTGTGCCATATGTTTTTTATGTACATCTTATTTTGGAGTGTGTTATTTTACTAACTCGCTTTATGATTTATTTATAAGAACGACTCAGATTATTGAATTTATATCACTGCGATACATCACATTCAGACAGGTACAATGGAATTGCAGCCTTATATACATAGCAGCTAAATATTTTTCACATGTCAGAATATTTATTCCATTTAAAATCTGTAATATAAGAATGTGAGATGACAGAATAATCATTTGAATGGTTATTTATTTCAGCTTTCTTTAATTTCCATAGAAGTAACCTCAGTGTAGACATGCAAAAGACCATCTCTTGAGCCAACGTTCCTGGCGAGTGCAGAAGTGTGAGGGAACGACATGACAGCAGGGGTATAATGAGAATCTACATCCATAATAGTAGCCAAGCAGACCAAAAAAAAAGAAAAGAATTTCCTGCAAGTGTGAAGATCATTCATTTATCTGCAATTTCTTACAACTTCCTACACACTGGACCTGTAAGTGGACTCTAAGTGGACTAAATGGAAAATTATAGGAAGTATTTAAAGCTGAATATCACACATCGGTGCCCCAGTGATAGCAATAACAACCAAAGTACAAATCTGTGGTATTATAAAATAAAACATTTTAGTAGCATTCTAGCTAAATGATGTGTATTTAGATACAATTTCAAAGCAACTGTGACAGTATGACTGTAGAGAAATATGACAATTCTCGTTTAATAAGTGTCCCCCTTTGAAGCAATGTTTCTCTATCTCTGGAACAAAATCATGCATATTACCCGGCACTTGACACATGTTGGATACAGAAGTATATAAAACATACAGACACTTCATGCAGCAACAGACAGAAATGATAATGTGCTAGAAATAATCATGAGCAAAAGAACATTTAACAAGCAGACCGGCATGAAAGACAGGTACTGTATATTAAAGTCTTCAAAAGCAGTCAGGGGTACAGCAAAAACCAGACAGGCGACAGACTGATTTATGTGAGATTGCCAGACAGGAAATTGCCATTAAGTGTTACTGTATGTCGTTTTTATTATAGTGCTTCTTCAATGACCGCAATTTCAATGGAATAACTGATCAAACATGTCAAAACTGTGAGTCCAGAGAATATGTTATCACCTGTAAGCCAGGACTGTATGTGCATAGTGTGTGAATGTACAGTGGATGTGCACAGATGAGCCCAATCGCTGCTGTTTTCTTTTAAATGTCACAAGGTGGCAGCAGGCTAATTGGCACATAGCGAAGAGCACGGCCCACACCGAGCTTCAATCACTGTCAGGATGAGCCCTGGGCCTCTGGGCTCCCCACCTGCTAAGGCCCTGACCCCCACACACCCAGATGAATCAGGCTTATATACACACAGGGAAACATGTACACATTCTGACTGGTTGTGTGTTTGTGTGTGTATAACTCTGCGACCCCAGCGAAATGTCACCCAACACAAATAATTCCTCCATCATCTAGAGAGTCTCCACCAGTGTCAATACCAGTATCCTGGTACTGCTCAAGCGCTATCCCTCAGATACCACACAGCAGAACTGTTCTCACTGCTCCTTATGCAGATGGGAACACACTTAACTCATTTACTGCGGAAACTGTAGTCATTTTTATTGTGGATATTTCTTGTGACTCCATACTCATTAATCTCTGGGAGACACAGCTGCTCTGTATTAATTGAGAGGTAATGGAGTATAAAAAATTGCAGACTGGTACAATTATATTGATTTTATTGAGTGTTAGATGAGAATACATTTGTCTGATAAATTCACATAGGCTTTGCAAAGTAGCTATGTGCTGAGCTAATTAGACATGGGACTTAACCAGATAGGAGGAGGGTTCCTATTTTTTTTTTAAACTGCCTTTTTCTTCTAAGTCCCCCTAAATCCTTCCAAATATCTATTATCTAAAAAAGTATATGAATAGATCATGTTTGGAATTAAATTTTGGGGGCATTTTGTCCGTGTTGTTAGGGGTCGGAACTCACCTGTCACCTCTATGATTTCTGCTTATGGGCTGGTTGCAACACGTTACTCTAAAATGAGTCCTTCCACAGGCAAGCTCCTCAACTTGGCAGCCATGTTGAAATGCCCCAAGGCATTTACAGATCCGGGGTAATATAGTGTGCATGCACGTTTTTTTGACAGAACTGACAAGTGATAAGAGTAGCAGTAAAGCAGCTCAGTCCAATGCATCCCAATGTTCTGGACACAGAAAAATGATCTCACTATTCTTCTACAAGAATCACTCAGTTCCAAAAGATGTTCCACCAACTTCAAGTCTAAAACAAAGGATGTTGGCATGGTCTTCTTTAATTTTTGTTCAATTATATCAGTGTACTAAAGAGCACATTCTGATGTCCCCATTCCTTAATATAGCCAATAAGTTGTACGCTTCTATGCAGGTATAAAAAAAAAGTCCTGTTAGCAAGGTTAGAACCCGTTATTTTGGCTATATCTGCTGTTGACAAATAAGCAGAGGGGAGATCAGTGAATATTCTCAAAATTGTAGCACACAGTCTGACGATAAAAGCCAAAATGTCACGTTTTCCAGTCCACACATAAACATAACAGTCATAGTAAGTTAAAACCTTAACCCTGGAAAGTGTTTTCCAAAATGTTTGGTGCCAAAATTGTGTTTGCATGTGAACAGTAGGTACAAGTAGAGAGAGAATAATCCGCATTCATCAAAACACCAATTTTTCTTCAGTTCATAGTCCAACATGCTGTTGAATCAAAGCAAATGGTATTGTACTATTATTGGCCACATTTAATAGCTCACCTTTCTTAGTAAAACTCTGCCTTTTATATTTTACTCTTCAATGTAAAACAACATCTGCCAAAATACATTTTGTCTGTATGTACTTTCATATTGTTCCAATTGTTTTTAACCGACACAGTGGACTTACCTCAGAGCAGCAACATTGGCTGAACATGTTCTTCACCTGACAACCACCGCTGTTGATGTTTTGCTGTTATTCAGGATTCATTAAGTGGCAGACCTCTGATCACCCACAGTGTTTTATTGGGTTATAACTCTGTCCACGCCCAGAGTTATGTCTTCTGCCCCAACCCTTTCACCATTTCCATATTGTTTTTGTACAACCATTCTGATTTAGTAGGGATCTTACTTTACTTTACATTTTTTATACAAATATTCATGTTTCTCTACAGCTTTAAAAATGTATGGCTTCTTCTGCCAAGTTTATTTAATTAGTAATTATTATTACCTTTGCACCTTAGATTTTCATTTTTAAACTTTCAATGATCTTTAAACAAATTATGAATGCATTAACTAAACCTACCCAACAATATAATCAGCTCTGCCTAGCTCTGAATCATTCTGAATATGCTTGATATTCCGTCCCAGTAAATATTCAGTAGGATATATACTATAATAATTATTGCTTGATGTGTGATTATTATTAGAATAATTTCTTGTGCTATTTATCCCTTTACCCTAAAGAAAGATTTAAACATATTCTATGCTAGTAACTGCAATTGGTTACCTCTCTTTTCTGGTTTCCATGTGCCTTGAAATAACTGTTCAGTGAAGATATTGTATATGTATATGTTTTAAATATCTTGGAAGTGAATTAATCTGTACCTATTGTTTTAGTTTAATATGAGTGGAAATGGTAACAATCACTATGTAGATCTCTGTAAACAATAGCAAGCGGCTCGTGGGCAGCCTATAGGAACATATACAGAAGACTGCAATAACAATACAATAAATTCCAGCATAAACAGTGAAAAGACAAGAAAAATATACAATAAAACACACCTTTTACTTCGCAGGGTGATTTTGTCATCAGCCTTTAAAAGTGCTTATATTGTGGTTTCTGCTCCTCCCTTCAGATTCTTTAGACTTCAAGCCTTCGAGATACAAATAGTCCCACAATGACAAGTGATGGATGATGATGCAGCATCGATCGAAACATTCCCCAGATTAATGAGACCTGTGATGGAAAGCAAAACCCCATTCACGCCTGCTGCTCGTAAACAAGGCTGTTTTGTCCATGAGATTCACCAGGCTTCACTTGAGTCATGCTGAATCGAAGCATGTTAAGTGCATGCTTAACATGATGTATATAAGAACACACCCACACTCACTTCAAAAGCTGGTAGATGTTTGCATAAAATATCCATGTTTTGAATTGGATGGTTCTTCACCAGCATGAGGAAATTGTCACATATGGATGAATATCAGGGACAGTAAGAATGCCTGTGTACACACTGACAAGAAAAACAACATTGCACATAAACACACACACTCCTCCCCCTCTATCATTCCTTTACTTGATGTTCATTGTTCTAAGTCAGGTAGCAGGCTTCTTCATGTTCACGGTGATTGATCACTTTGTCAGAGTCCTAGTATTTAGACTGACAGCAGCCCAAGAATGATTTCTGCTCCTGTTGCCTCCCAATGGGATTCTCATCAATCAGTCATCTTAATTGACTGCTGCTCCATCCNTTTATTTTGTGTTGATTGAGCAATTTGCCTAGTTAAAAAGATACTGAAATTTTTTTTCTGTTTAGGGTTAATTCATGTTTAGTCAAAGAACGCATCTGGGGGAGAGGGAGGGACCAATGCCTCCTGTTTTTGATTCATATCACCATTCAATCATATAGACTGGACTGATTGAAATGATTGGATGGTGTTTTTCCAGTTCTGTAAACTAACCAGGTGACTAATTTTTTTATTTTTGTGATAGAGAATCTAATTAATTGGTTAC
>JAPMNP010690117.1:0-11256 GCA_029874935.1 Atherina boyeri | reverse complement strand
AAGGATCTGTACACAATTCTTGGAAGCTGAAAATGTCCCGGTTCTTGCATGGCCAGCATGCTCACCGGACATGTCACCCATTGAGCATGTTTGGGATGTGCTTGACCGGCGTATACGACAGCGTGTACCAGTTCCCACTAATATCCAGTAACTTTGCACAGCCATTGAAGAGGAGTTGACCAACATTCCACAGGCCACAATTGACAATCTGATAAACTGTATGCGAAGAAGATGTGTTGCACTGCATGAGACAAATGGTGGTCACACCAGATACTGATGGGTTCTGAGTCCCCAGACCCCCAATAAAGCAAAAAAAAGGAAAAGTTTCAGGGTGGCCTTTTATTGTGGGCAGTATAAGGTATGCCTGTGCACTAATCATGATGTCAGATCAGCATCTTGATGTGACACACCTTTGAGGTGGGATGGATTAACTCAGCAAAGCAGAAATGCTCACTATCACACATTTAGACTGATTTGTTAACAAAGTTTGAGAGAAATGGTAATATTGTGTATGTGGAATGAATTTTAGAACTTTAAGTCCATCTCGTGAAAAATGGGAGCAGAAACAAAAGTGTTGTGTTTATATTTTTGTTGAGTGTATATTGTGCTGTTTGGAAGATCCAGATCAGAAACAGTCCAGACAGTGCAGCTGACTAAAATTAAAACGCAGAAAGAGATCCATCCCACCCCGAAAAACCCAGTTGCCACGAACCTGCCCGCTTTCCAAGGAACGAGAGAGGGCAAAAACCCAAAGTCCCAAACAAACAAAAAACTATAATGAAATAAAAAACAACAAAAACAGAAAACTTGACTCCTCCTTGGGAATCTGGCTTCCCCACTAGTTGGACCTGTGATCCTCTGATAGTGTGTTCCTTCCCGGCGCGCCTGTAGAAACTGACGGAATCCAGTGCAGTTCCGCATATTGTTTAGATCTTTCCATGGCAATGCCGGAAGCCGGCATTTTGCACAGTTTTTGTCTGTATTTTTAGTGCAATTTTCTATCGTACATTTTAATTGAAAGGAACAAAGACGATCAATGCATCAGTAAGAAGCATGGATTCTTTGTGACCAGAGTACTTACAAGCGGGGTGGGTTGACATGGTTTCTGAAGCTGCAGCAGGGCTCTAAAGGTTCCTAGCTGGCTAGTTGCTACGCTAAGCGCGACAAAAGTAGAGTGGCCTAAATAAATACAAAAACGTTTTTTTTTTAGAAATGTGGGCCAATTGTTCACTAATCACAGATGAATAATATCTGATGAATTTAAGCCATCAGATGAACAGACTGAAAGCAGAATTTTAAAGGCTGTTTTTTAATATATGCATAGATGTGGATGGTATCTTTGCAAATTCCTCACTTCATTGATCATCAGTGAGTCATTCAAAACTCTGCCTACTCTGCTTGCTGGGCGACTTGGGTGAAATCAACATGATAACTACCTCTTCACATATGGTACTTACTATCTTATGTATTGCAAAGAAAACTATCCTGGTAAACTAGAAATCTAGAAAAAACCTCTGCATTACTCAGTTCAGAAGTCTTGTAGTTGACCACATCAGTATTGAGACAATGTCTGCCTCCTCAAAGAATCAATTGGCTGAATTCCACTCTCTGGTCCCCCGTAATCAGCTCTATCACATTATGTAGGTGGAGGCATGCAGCCTCGTCATTCTGGGGACTGGATGTTGGCGGAGCCTTTGGGCCCTGGTGCCTGGGGGTGGTCCCCCTTCCTAGGGGCGGGGTGGTTGGGTTGGCGCTCTGGGGTCCGGGCTGGCTTGGACGTGCTGCGGCCGGGGTGGGCTGGCATGTGCCCTGGTGTCTGTGCCGTGCAGCGATGCGTTGTCCTGTGGCGGGGCGGCGGGTTGCGGTCCTCTTCTGGGTGGGGTCTGATAGCGGAAGACTGCCGTTTCTTGGTGGGTACTCGGACATGATGGTTGGGGTGGGTGTGCACCTGGTGGCTGGGGGGGTGGGCTGCTGCGGTGCCTCCTGTCTGTGGGGGAGCTCATGTCTGGGGGTTGGCTGCGTATTGGGGTTGGTTTTCTCAACAGCAGCAGTGTTGGGGTGGCTTTGGTGGGGTCTCTGGGGGGTGGGGGGTGTGGATATGGATTGGGGCGTCTGGCTAGTTGGTGTGGTGGTAGTCGTGCGATGGTCGGATTGGGGTGCTACGCCCCCATCTGGTTAGGCTATAGGCTATGCAGAGGCCAGGGGGGTGGTGGGTTGGGGGTGCCTCCTTGGAGCGCTGCTAGATGGTTCTGTGGGACGGGAAGGGTCCACCCTATACCTCTGTGGCTGGCGGGTGGGGCTTTCGTTACGACCGGTCTGGTGCCACCTGGATGGTGTGCGGGATACTTCATCTATCCATTCTGGTGGATCATTAGAGGGGCATTGGCCGTCGGTGGCGCTGCCTTGTGCCAAATGCCGGCAGGCGCTGGCGGGGATGTCACTGGCTGCAGTATTTCTGGCGCCTTGGTTGCTTGAGGGGCAGCTTGGGCCCAGGCGCATCACGAGCAGTGCAGTGGAGCACACATGGTGCATTGGGGCCGGTGATGCCCTGCATCTGAGCGGCGGGGGCCGGGGATGGGGGCCGTTGGCCTCCTGGCTGCCGTGATCCTGCTACCTCTGGATGGCTCGGCCTGGGGATGGTAGCGGCGCGCTGCAGAATGGAACTCTGTGGGAGATGCAGTGATGTGACGCCTTGTCGGGGCGACAGGAGCTTCTGCTGTGGGTGGGTGGGTTTGATGGGTAGAGGGGATGAGTGGGCTGCGTGGAGTCGATTGGCGAGTCTGGGGGCTCCCTCTGCTGCCGCCGGGGAGGATGCATGCTTGACGCTGTGGCGTGGCGCTAAGGGTTCATGACCTGGAGTTGCTGCTGATGTGCGGGGCCCCGCAACTTCCTAACCAAGGGTTAGCGCCAATTCACGACAGATGTCGCCTCAAGGCACTTAACAAAGTGTAATTCCAATCAGTTAAAAAGTTTCCTATTAAATCAATATATATACATACTTTGTAATTATCATGTTTGCCTCAGTGATAAAGAGGACAAGATTTTTTTTATTTTTAAAGGATTTTTGGGCTCTAGTGGCCTTTATATGACTGTTGCTTGACAGGAAAGGGGTCAGAAAGAGCAGGGAATGACACGCAGCAAAGGGTCTTAGGCCAGGAATCGAACCTGGACCGGCTGCAAGCGAGGAACTATAGCCTCTGCACATGGGGTGGGCGTCCAACCCACTGCGCCACACACCGCCCTAAAGAGGACAAGAAAGTGATACAGCTGTGTGTTAATAGAATATCTATATCATAAATATGAAAGCATATTACTTCATAAATAGCTTTATATAAAAAAATACAATAAAGAAACTAACTGAATAAAAAGTAAAATAACTTAAACATTAAGAAAAGCATCACTCTACATCTGAAGATGTCAAATGTTGTTTGTGAAAACACGCTAGATGTGAGGTGAGATTAATCTTCACAAAATTATCAATAACTTCTTTCTACGCACCTTTGTAGAACATCCATGTTTTTTTGCCGAGAAATTCTCTATCTTTGCAATCTTAGCTCGACTGCTTAGCAAAACTTGACACAGCTGTCATCTTACAAAGAAAAGAAGGAGTTTTGTCCATGTTCTCTGTTTTTATGTTGATCTTGGTGACACCAAAAATTCACCAGGAGGACACAGATCAACTGCAACTACTTTCCACAGATCTTCAGTCGGTCGAGGGAGGAATTCAGGCTGCAGAGCGTCCCACAACACAGTACAAACCTCCAGCACAATCACCGAGACAGAGCTAAGGGACATTCAGTAGCTTGTGGCAACTGCCTGCTGGCTTCCACCACTGGCCAAAATCCTCAGTGTTACCGCCAGCCTCTCCTGCAGGGCAGTCGGAGCCATGTGTGTATTTTGATGTGTAATTAGTGGACGAAGCCAACGGGCCAAATCACTGAACTTCGTGGCGCTCATCCTTAAGTACACAAAGTGCATTTCCTCATCTGTCTCGCGAAGAAGCCGGATTAAATTACTGAATTCTCCATTTGCCCCACTGTTTACATTCAGTGGTCGTACATACCACCTCCGCCACCGCCTTCTTAATAGTTTACGCAGTATTAATAAACTAAAAATGATGTCTTCTCTGTCCATTTGCTCCTGCAAGCAATCCAGTACATCCACAGTCGCCATTGTTGTTGATATTGTTCCGCTGCCTGAATTTTGGGCCAGAATTGACCATAGAGTGCAGACGAAACACCACGCTGTGATGTCCTAGCCAATACTAGCCATTGCAACCCCTTCCGACTCGGATGAAAACTACAGCACATTTTCACAACAAAGTGCGCAAGTGTAGAGGCAAAATGCGCGCAGGACAGCCGCGATGCTCCGCCCAAGAGAGAGCGCTGGAGTCGGCCTCTGCAGACTTGTTTAGATCAGCCTTTGACACCTAAGAGCGTTGTCACTTGTTGAATGACCTGATATGCATAATAATTTTATAAGTGTGATGTATTTTGTTCATTTATTTTTTACCCTTGTATTTATCTCTGTCCAGTGCTTTGATCAATTTTGGTTGTTGTAAAGCGTTTTTTTCAAATAAGATTTGAAAAAAGAAATTCAAGAGTAGAAGCAGGGAGACTCTCCCTGGGCAGCTTCCCCCACGACCCAATCTTGGATAAGCGGTAAGACAATGGAAGGATGGATGAACAGTGATCTCACTGTCAAAGCATGAAAATATGGAACACTTTGAAAGGTTACAATATCAACACAAACAAGCCACATGAAATTACAACTAATGTATCAGAATAATTCCCACCTACAGAGTATTTGAGGGATTTTGAATTATTCTGATCTAACTCCTACCTTTGATATTATCCCAGTGATTAATTCCTTGATACAAAAAAGGGTTACCCCTGAATGAAATCTAAAAAATAGATAAATATTTGAGGGGGAAAAAAAGAACAAGCCAGTCTTTTTACAGGAAGGGCTCCTGAAGATCTGGCTCCCTTCAAAGAGTCAAAAGCTCACAACCCTAGTGATTATTTGGAAGAGATTTAGGTTGTTTTGATGAGTTGTTCTTTTTGGAGAAACTGAGCTGAGGCTTCTTAAAACTTTAGGAAAGCTGCAAAATGAATGTGTGGAAACCTGCTGGAATCCTGTCTGATCTGCAGTGAAAATCTCTCCCGTTATGTAGTTTCACCCTCTGACCTCACGGCGTCGCTGGTGGTCCATGAGTCCGCCTGCTGCCCTCGCCTCGTTCCTCCGTATCTCTGGTCTGATGGTCTGAACCTGCGGCATCCCGCCGACAGATTGTCCGATTCATAAGTTTATTTTCAGCGCTTGACATTGATTGAACCATTAACCCCGCGGCGCCAACAATGCTAATGATTTCCCAACTTGTTTCTAACAGCAAGACAGCAGGTATTTCTCCTCATCCTCTTTCTTTACTCGCACTTTTTCTGCTACCATTGATTTTACTATCTAAGACGTTTCTTTGTGTTATTCTGCCTCAAAATGTTGAATTTATTAGATCTTTAAAATTACAACAAAAAAAAAGAAGATACATAAGACTCTCGGTCTTCCATAAACAAATCAAACGAACCTCAAATTTGTATAGAATTAATCATTCAACCCGCATCGCCAGACATAAATATGCAGCAGGCTATTGTTTGTTTTGTAGTTGAAGTGCAAATCGAATTTGAAATCAAGTATAATTATATGTTCTAATTAAAATGCGAATTAATATTTTGATTTCATAAACCAAGAAGATGTAAAGGCAATAATAATATTTTATTTTAAAAAGGAGCAGGATAAATAATCTAATAAACCTGAAAAAACAATCTATCATTACGATTAAAATAACATTTATCATCAATTTCAAGGCGGTTGGTTGGCTTCACTGAGTGCATATCTGTTTTATTTCTAACGTGGTCTCATACCAGGTATATGAATGAATAAATAGATGAGTAATTAAATGAGCATTTGGGCTGACATGCATTTGTGATATCGAGGGTTTTTTTGTTTTCTATCTTCAGTTTAAACAAAAATATTTTTTCAATTCAAAATGAAAAATCAATTACTTTATCAAAATCCATGCTGTTGTTTTTAATGTTTGTCTGTTTTTAATGCTAATTTCTGGATTTCAATGTTTTTATAATGTATATTTGTGACTAATTCAAGTTTGTGGTGGACATTTATTTCAGTTTTTGTAGATTTAAAAAAGGAAATCATATTTACAAAAAACATAAATCATTCCATCATCATCATCATTGCTATTATTAATATTAATATTAATATTAATATTAATATTAATATTAATATTAATATTATTATTATTATTATTATTATTATTATTAATACTAATTATTATTATTATTAATTATTATTATTATTATTGTTATTGTTATTGTTGTTGTAAATGTTCTATTTTAAAAAATGGCAAATGATGCTAAGTTTAAAACCAGACCGATAAAAGCAGAACCTTTTCAGATAGAGTACTGCATACCTTAAGCCATTTCTTCTTAGACAGAAGAAACTAAAAATAAAACAAATGTAAAACAATATTTGTAAAGAAAAAATATTCTTAAAAAATGTTTTTGCCTCCCTTGTAACTGTTAAGTAACAAGCAAGGCCTTTTTCCAAGTGAATGATAAATTAAAAGGGATTTTTTTTTTACATTTTGACTGAGATGTTTTCAAGTTTTGTTCTAATTTACACCTTGGTAACATCCACTTTGCTGTAAAGACAATTTTCATACGACAAATTAAACATAAAGAACCTTTTTGGATAAGAATCGACTTCTAGCTCAGTCTGTGGAGGTGTAATTGGTACATTTATCCACATGTCCAAAAAGTAGCAGTAGTGTCATGAAAAAGGAACAAAAAAGGCAACATTTCCACTTCCTGTTATTTTGCAAAGTGTTGGGTAATGTAAGGAATGATAGAGATCAAACTTGGCTGTTGTGTCTGACAATTTAGACTTTTCTGTACTCTAAATAAATTCTCTAAGTCAGAAATGTTCTGAAGGGCTGAAGGGAGTGAGCTCCTGCACATTTCTGGAAACTCACCAAAAACACATCTGTTTTTGGGATTCTTGAAATTATTTGACCACTTTTGAGCTTTCGGTGTGAAACCTCATTATGTTGCCCTGTGGACCGTCATAATGATCAAACCTGGTGTGAGAATGAGCTAGATTCCAGAGGTACATTTATTAATCCTGAGACAATTCCCAAAAGCCTTTAAGGATCCTTCAGACTTGCATTAAGAAGCAAAAGAACCTTCTTAAGCGCCCCAAAGGGAAGCTTTGTAGCCTCTTAACACTCGCCTGTGCCATCCTCCTACCCTATCACTTATTCAAATTCTTTCAAACTCCTCAAGAGTTAATAAAAGATATTGAAGCTTCTTATTTAACACGTAACACCTGATTTGCACGTTATCACTCGATTGAATGGACATTATCAGTGGTTCCCCTCCTAACGTGTCCAGTAGGTTATCGTCTATCCATATGACTGATCAGCATAACTGAAACTGAACAATGTTTTTTGAGAAAAAAGAAACACAGATCTTAACAACAGCCTTTTGTGCAACAGTTGCTGCTAACTCAGGAATCCTGGCACAGATGTTGGATTTCGGTCTCACTTTAAAGGCAGAATATGTTAGATTTTCAATATTTATTTATGTGAAAAAAATTATTCCATAATTGGAGAGTTAAAAAAACGTGTTGTTTATCATAATTCCTTATGTGATCTATCCATCTATTATCTGAACTTCTTATCCAATTCAGGGGTCCCATATGTGATATTTCATTAAATTACAAAGTTATTGATCGTTCTTTAACATTTTACGGTGCAGAAAACTTGTAGTACCTTTTTCCATCAGTAGAGTGAGTATAAGCCAATTTATCTGCACTCTTGGCAGCGTTTCAAATGATTCACCTCGCCAGGTTTCACGTGGAATAGGAAGAGCTGAGCTTGCAGAGACATTTAGACTAATCAACCTTTGATATTTTGTTTGATAGAAAGAATGGATGAAGCCGCTTCAAAGCCACCGATATCACTGTCGTAGTCAGCTTTTGATATAAAAAAAAAAAAACAAGACAAAAACACGAGTCACAGAAGTGCATTATTGCCACCTGGTGTTGGGAAGAATCGCCAAAGAATCACCTTGAAACAAATCTTACCTTTATTGCCGTAAAAGTCGGATGAAATGCAACCTCAGACCGAAGTCACTTTGAAAAATATCTGAGTTTTATTACATAAGAAAGTTTACTGGTTTATGCTGTTCAGTCATAAAAAGATCAGACATGGGTCACCTATAACTAAAAAGCTGGATCTGAGTCTATTTTGCCTGCTGTGTGAATGTAGCCGCTGACTTCCTCTAAAAGTTACTGTGTCCTTTTTGTTCAATCCTTTCATTTGTCAAGGGGTTCATCCAGATATCTGCTGGCCATCCTTGCTCTCTGTACAGCATTTTGTGGCTTTTAACCTGTGAAAAGTGTTTTATAAATAAAATGTAAATACTTACTCTCCTATATTTGGAATAGAGTTGGTTTATTCCCAGTCTTCCTAAAATCAACAACCCACTTTCTGTTACAGTAATTGGAAGAACTCCATCCTCCTTAAGGCCCCAAACAAACCAAAGCAGGGTTCATCCAGGAGCCCCATCCTGTAAATGTTCAAGAATATATTTCAAAATGTATAGACCTCATTTAGGAAGTAAATGTTTTCTGCGAGAAATCAGTTGAGGTCTAATCCCCTAACACCCCCCTTAGACTGTTCAGAAACCTTAAACAAGTATTTTGTTTGTGGTGCTTAAAAACTCAACCCAATGTTCCACACAAGTGTAGCTGCAGTACAAGGTTGACTTATGTCAATTTCACCAATTTACTTTGGACATGTCAACAAACATCCTCTTTCTGAGGCTTAGTGGTCTTCAGCAGACCATGAAAGAAAAATAGAGGTCATGCCATTTATTCACAGCAGTTGGCAGCTGACTGCCTAGATTTTTAACTTCCTAACATCACATATATCCATGTTCAGTGATACTGACAGGACTCTGAGAGAGAATAGTACGACTCTGAGGCTTGTAGGGTTCATGCTATTCTGTCTGTCCATATATCCCTAATGCAATCCTGATACGTCAATACATGATGCTTTTGAAGCAATATCTGCTGGTTAGAAGTGTCTGCTTTTCAGGGATGCATTTATATTTCCCTTTGTATCATAACATTACCAGAACTGATTTTTACCATTTGAAAAATTTATCAAAATTTTGAAAATTCTTATCTCAGCCAGACTCTGAAAAACTGTTTCATGCATTCACATGAAGCAGACTGGATTAATGTAATGCCCTACTTGCAGGGCTATCCAAACAGTCAACAGGACAACTATGACTTATTAAAAATCTGACTAAAACCCAAAAATTTGAACATATCACTCCTGTACTGACATCTCTTGATTGGCTGCCTGTTCAACATAAAATCACATTTAAAATTCTCCTACTGGTTCGTGAAGCACTAAATGGCTCAGCTCTTCCTTACATCTCTGACCTGATCACCATGTTCAGTATGACCCCATCAGGCTCCTCCGGTCAGCAGATGCAGGTCTGTTGGTTGTTCTTAGAATCAGATCCAAGGCAGCCAAAAGTGCGTTCAGTTGCTGTGGTCCTGCTCTCTGAATAAACGAACTGCTGACTTCAGGTCAACTACTCATACAGTACGTCCACGTTTAAAACCAAACTTAAAACTTTTCTCACAGGGCTTTTCTAATGATCGTTGAGTATATGCTTGTTGACATACTAATTATATTGTTTTTTTGTATTTTTATTTGTACTTTTATATACATATGAGTATCTGCTTATGCTTGCCTTTGTGTGTGTTTAAATGTAGTGAATATATATGTATACTTGTGTATATTTCTTGTTTTATGTAAAGCACATTGTGTTTACAGGTAATGAAATGTGCTATATTAATAACATTTTCATTGCCACTATGGCGTTAGGACAGGTTGGGTGCTGCAGGATTGCTAGGGAACCACCTGTCACCACATCACTTCCCTGATTGGCTAAAGCCTTACTTTTCGCATACATGACATAAGTACACTTTCTAATCCTCAACTTCTCAGATCGACTTAGAGTTATGGTTATTTCTCTTGAAGGTGTTAAAATTCTCAGAAAAGTTTAATGACACCAAAGCTGGGTAACTTGACTGCAGAATGTTTCCTCCAGCTCTTACATCTTACATGTTTACAAGCGTGTGTTGTTATTGTTTGCCTTAAAGTCACAGGCTTCCTCAAACTGTGCTCAGTGCTGACATCCAGTACTTTTAGGAGAAAGCAAAGCAAGCATCTCGGTGTCGGCTCTCTGGAGGAACAGATCAGTTTTTACACCAACAGTCACATGTTTAAATGGACTTTCTAAACACACCCTCCTGTCAGTAACAGCCTAATTAAGTTCAGTGGCTATATAACTTATCATCGCTTGTATAACTATGTCAAATCTGACAAACTGGCTATATTAAAGAAATATGCAAACCAAATCTCAACGTTTTTCTTCACTTGAGTGACTCATTAACAGGAATGATGTGAGTTTGTAGAAGTCAAATGAAGCTGATAAATGTGAGTTTACTGAAAGCTCCTGAGGTTGTAAAAGGAACTTGTTAAATTCCACATAAATCAGAAGAGAAACTTTTAATAAATAATAATTAATCAATCTTGTGTAACACTCTTTTCAAAGACACCTTACATTGAATCTGTTACTTTTTTACTCCACATTCATTGATGGTGATGGTAATCTGAAGGTGTAGTTGCCCTGGGACACACACCGAGGGCAAGGAGGGTCTTTCCCAAAGTCATAATGACTGATTGACTGGAGGAGGGGATTCGAACCGCCAACCTTCCGGAGAAACTGTTCCACCTGAGTCACTTATTTCCAGCATGCATGATTATTTTTAGTCAAGCTTCCTGAAAGTAAGTGATGAGGTGTAAATAGTTGTTGCCTAGCAGCAGGAAGTCTGTGTGGACGTGGTTTTAGTTAAAATAATGTCAGATTGATTGTGTTTTGTATGTATTGTCTGGACCCCAGGAAGACTAGCTGTCATCTTGGCAGCAGCTAATGAGGAGCCTTTTAAATAAACAAAATAAACCAAAGATAAATTGCCTCTATTTTTTTGTTAAAGGTGCCATATGTAAGAATTGTGTCTCATCTTTATTATTAAATGGTGCTGATATGTTACACGACATTAAAAATTATGTTAATTTCAAAAACCTATATCACTGACAAC
>JAPMNP010690001.1:0-18861 GCA_029874935.1 Atherina boyeri | reverse complement strand
TGTGTGTGTGTGTGTGTGTGTGTGTGTGTGTGTGTGTGTGTGTGTGTGTGTGTGTGTGTGTGTTTGTGTGTGTCCATGTTAGTGTGTGCCTTTGCCGCTTCTTATCCTGTCCATCAGCCCTAATTTGTTTATCCCCATCCTTTTCATAAACACCATTAGAGTGCAAATAGGTGATCATAAAGTGGAATGGCTCTCCCTCCCATTTACTCTGACAATTAAGATAAAGTGGAGAGATTTGGCAGAACGTCTTTATTGCCTTCATCTTTGAAGACAAATTAAATAACTTTCCCTTGTCATTTTGCTGCAGCTGATTCTACGGAGTTGTGCGGCTCAGTGACTGATTTAGTCACTGGTGTTACAGTGGTTTTCATCCAGGAAACCATCAAACTGTCACAGGCAGATAGCAAATCAATGGCAAAATGTTATGCCAGTGATAAGGACTAAATGATCATCAGAATACTGGAAATTGACCCCAGCAGCATACATGATGAAGCGCATGTGGTTGATATGCTACATTTTCCTGGTCATGCTTTTATCCTAGTTCTTTTTTCTTTTTTTTTTACTTGAGCGCATCGTTTATTTCTCTTGAATGGTTTCAGCCTGTCACATTTAATTCCACATGCTGTATATGTTGAAGTCCAGTTTCCACTTGACCTTGTCACTGGCACAGAATACTAAATATGAGGAGAAAAATGAATCACTTTGTTGTGTAAAACCACCTGAACCATATTAAAGAAGAGAAGTCTTTCATTCTGGAGCCAATATTTGCCTTTTTTTTTTTCCTATTTTGGTGTCCATTTTATTGTTACGAATAGGCTTTAAAACTGAAATGAAAATCCCCTGTCTCTGAAATGTTTACTCTGCCTTTTCCCATATCCGCTCCTACTCCGTCTATATCCTCCCACCCCTATTCACCATATTCCCAGATGAGAGCTGCTTGGAGCCAGCGATAGACTGCAGATGAAAGGGGAGAATGAAGGGGGGTGGGGGGAGGGGGGCATGGTAATGAAGCTGAGGGAAGAGACAAGAAGGCCCTGTGGGGACTCTGACGCCTCATGGGGCTTGTTTTGCTGTCAGACCACGCCGGCCCCCACGTCCACAGCTCCCAATGGAGAAGATGTGTCAGAGGATGTTCTGGGTCAGCCATGGGAAGAGATCATGTCTGAGCAGATAACGGCTTTCTGCCAAATTACCAGTGATGTGTTTGATGTTGAAAAAGTAAATAAAAAAGAGAAGTCATTTGAACTAGGGAGTGTTGAAGTGTCTGAGTGTGAGTTGCTGGATTGCCCTCATACGTAACTAAATAAACACAAGGTGCTTTTACGATGAGAGCACAAAATAATAAGCGTTTATTGATTACTATCCAGAATAAATCAACAAATCCTTCACTCTCATCAGGTGTTTTTTTTTCCAATTGTAGTCTGATAGTTTCTGTGAGTGGCAGGCGGCACCACGCTACGTCATCCTGTGAGCAGTTCTGCTTTTGCTCAACAATTTACCACTTTAAAAGGCCCAATGGCCAATCTGCAGACAATCGTCCCCTGTAACACTATCTGGGCCCTGTTGATAAAATGCAGATGTGGCTCCTCTCAATGTGAATTTGTGACCCATTAAGTAGAGCCCCTCCTCTTTCCTCACCACTCCATCCCTCGTCTTGGCAGAGATTCCAAACCGCCTTTTCACATGCATTCCCCAAAAGCAGGTATGTGGATAGTATCAGGCTAACGAGTCACAATGGTGAATTTGTTCAACAAGGAACACCACATTACTTAAATCCAAGTGTGGCTCTCCCTCTCTTTGAGATCTGCTGACTAGATTGGCGCAGTCTCCCCAGCGTCTCGTTTAGGGACGAACAAAAGGTGAATTCAAGCACTCCCTTTGAGGTTCACGAGACCTGACTCTGTTCTATTGATGTCAAGTCTCCCCATTGGTCTCTCAAAATGTCTCCATTGGTCAGTCACTGTTGCTGTGTCTCAGGCAACCTCTGCAACAGTCTGCTTGTGACAGCAGTTATAATAACAATGCAGTAAATACAGAACAAGGATATGACATTGATTCAAAGACAAAGATTTACATGTACACTTTACAGTGTCACTTTGACTTTTTCCCACCATTATCAACCTTTATCTTTTTCATCTTGATCATAACCACCAGGTGTTCTTGGCAAGTTTGCTCAGTTTTTTTTGGACAGGAGACTATTCTAACCAAAGAATGATTTAGAGCTAAACACACCATGTTTTGCAACATTACAATAAGGAGGTTTGTGCTATTGCCAAACCTTGAATTAAAAATGAACCTTTGCTGGTATAATATAGCATTACACTACATTATACTGCTATTATGAAGAGCTCTTGTGATCTTAAGACAGAAAATAAATTAAAGAAAATATGTAAATAACTTGTTATTGTGCATCAAGCATATAAACGACACAGATGGTAATTATGCCAGCTTCAGTTTAAAATTCATAGTACTCAGAATTTACAAAAAAAAAAATCCATGCTTTCCAAACTGCACAGATTTACTGTCTACACTGATTTAGCTTTCGCAATGATCAACAGATATGCCTTGTCTCATGAAGTGTTTTATGTGCAACATGCTCTGTCATCTTTTTCATTTAAGCACCATGTGTTCTGCTATAAAACTCTGCACTTGATTGATTTATCAATTTTGCAGGCTTTCTGATCAATACCACCTAATTACGAGATTTGCATTTTGGACCCAGAGGATCACCATCCTTCCGGAACCTTCTAGGCGAATCATTTAAGACATACTTTCTCACAACAATCTTCCGCTCAGTTTTATTTCCCACCAACAGACCTACAGGATCCCTTAACCAATGCAATCCTCTACTCTGTCCTAAAAACTTTTAGCTGAGCCAGTATTTCTTAAAATGATATGCAAAAAGCACAAAATGTACAGCAATGGCATGCTAAATGTGCATGGAGTGGTGTGTGTTTGACATAAAATGTACTGAAATCACATATGAAATACAAATATCATCTGCATAAACTGCATCCCTGCATATTTTGTCATAATATTGAAATACTGCAAACTATTTTGAGTCAGACTGAACTTTGTGAAGCCTCTATCATGAAGCCTTTCGGCAATGATGCATAACACTGTGACTGCTTGATGAGTAATCACATCACCATATCAACTGAGTCAAAGGGAAATCTTTATACTCTATGGTTATAAATTCTATTTCATAGCATCCATGTCATTCCAGAAAATGTAGTTCTCACCAATCTGACCACTCCTGATCTGAAAGTAGCCAAATGACAGTGTCCCAAACAGTGTATACTGACCTCATTGTTCCATTTGTGAAGATCCCCCCACATCTGTGGCTTGGCTCTGCTGTGCCTCTGGCTATGCTTTTACATACTCTATGATCGAGCTCTTTGCATCATTTCACTGTGAATGGAGAGAGTTTAAGTCAAAGCCCATGGTAACAGAGGACAGCATTATGGATGAGCAGCTTGTGAAAAAGGCCCATTGAGAAAAAAAGGCCTGTGACAGTTTAATTGGTCAAATTAGTCACGATATTCAAATCGTCTCTGTTGACCAGCCAGTGACTGAAGTGTGTACCATTGCAGGCTGGGCCAACCTCAAAACTCTGTCCAGATTGCAAATGAGACACATTAGGCTTTCCTTTCCTGCCAACAAACTCCAATCCAGTGGCAAAGCACTTTTGCCAATTCAGCTTCTTAAAGAAGTTTCATTGCTACTTTCTGGCTACATGGAAAATGCTGAAAACTTCTTTATAATGTCTGTCAGCTCCTGCAGTCTCCAACATAAACAGGTGTTCCACCCAAGCCAGTGTATTTACTTATGTCAAGACTATGCTTACATATACAGACACTCAACACACTTTTAACATTCTCCTCCATGCTGCAGTCGAGCAGCATTTGGCATCAGTGTCTACGGCCAGCTACACTGTTTCAAGAAGACAAATTAAAACCACCTAATTTGCCTGTTGAAAGACTTTGCTCTGTATCAAAGGTATAAGGGAGCAAAGCACGCGTTAACTCTCTCCACACCTCCGAACACACACACACACACACACACACACACATAAAGTGCACACTCTACTATATATGTACAACAGCTACAAAAAAACTTCTCAAGCTGTCATTTAAGTTCCCGTGGCATGGTTTACGTGGTTGTAAAACACACTGGCCTGCATGCGGCTGTAGGTTGTTATAACTGGTGATGACAGTAATATGAGCTTGTGTGTATGTGTGTGTGATTTTAAAGAATTGATTCAAAGAGAGATTACTTGGGATTAGGCTGATGGAACAGCTCAACATTTGGAGAAACACATTTAAGGTTTTTCCTTTCTCCCCGAAAAGAAATGCGGATTAAGTCTAATTAATGTTTCCAGTTTTGAATATATCCAGACGATTTTCTGAAAATTCTTAAATAAACACTATATTTAAATTAATATTACTCAAAAAATGTTTTGCTTTCTAAATCCCCCTTGACATGTCCTTTATGATATGGTTCTAAACTATCAAATACACTTAAGAAATATGTTTTGGACTTATCTGTAACAACACAGAAGTAAACATAACTATTGCAGAGGCTGTGTATCGATATCAGTAAACACTTCCCTTATTAGATTCAGAGATATTGAAATGGCATTGATATGATAGGAGAAATTTATTTTTGTATTATATATAAAATTGTTTTCTTTAATTGTTAAAACTTATGAGGAAACTGAAGTTTTGCATCTATCTGAATAAGCTACAGGAATGTTGCAGCACCATAATGGTTTTAGTTTGATTAACTGTTCTGCTAAACATGAATCACTTAGTCCAAAACTGTCTGAGAGATGGGATAGAAAACTATTATGGCAGGCTGGGGTAAATTTGTGAAGGAAGCTGGAGGAACGTTGAACAATATTATGCATAAATACTTCCAAACTTCTTCAAGTAAAACGGAAGAAAGGACTTTTTATGCTAGAACTTTTTCTGATGTGGTTTAACAGTTTCCATTTTCTGCTGTTACCATTGGGTTAATCCTGGCTGCCAGGATTATTTTTTACACACTGGAAAGTGGCTAAATCCCCAGACATAGAGTACTACATTCATTCAGTGGTTCAGACACATCTATGTGACTGTTTTGTTGATCAACAAGAAGAAGAAGGGACTTCACATTCTGCTCTTTTTGTAGGACCCACTAAGTCTGAATAACAGCATGAATTTAGTTTTTGTTCGTTCTTTTCATATTTTGTGAGCTACATCTGTATCTTTGTCTAATCTTATTTGAAAAAAAAAATTAATTCAATGGCTCAGATACGATAAAGTAATCCACTACAACATTTATTTTGGACAGATAATGCCAACTTTATATGGACATCAGATTTGTCCACTCGGCGTACACTGTGCTGCGCTGGCCATAAACACTCTCTCTAAATGTGAATTGTGAGATACGTTGCCATCAAGATTGAAAAACAAAAATTCTAAGTCTGTGTCCACCAATGACATCACATTCTCAAAATATCAATATTTCATTTCATTCTTTACTTATTTCAGTCATGTCATATACTTTTTCACATTATTTCATGAATAGCTTTCCTTGGGTTTTCCATGAGTGAAAAGGAGCACAAAGAAGACAAAGCTTATAATTAGTGCCCCTATCTCCAAACACAACACAGAATATAAATGATGGTATGATGTGCAATTTACAATATAACTTTAAGCCACACAGGCAGATCATATTTTAACAAAAAAAAATCAATATAACATTTACAAGTACATATTTTACATCTACATTCCACATTTTGTAACAATGTATAAGATTTGATTGTTGACAATTTTAATAGTTTTTTAAATTGATGAACACAATTTAAATATGCATCACAACACATCACATTCTGCTTATGAACCTCTGGACCTGTTATATTTTGATAAAGCACAGCTTTTTTTCTGTCTTCTACATCCTTTCACCACACCTGAGAGTGACATCACTCTTCTCATCATTCTCTCAGAAAGTAAGTAGTTGAGTCAGCACAGAGGGAGGGGATAAGACGGGGAAGAAGGGGAGGAAAGTGATATTCAAACTGAATTTCCTCAAGTGATCACCCTCATGAGAAACCAAGGCGTGGACTCTCCAGTTTGTATGTGTGATGACGCGGCTTGGCCTTCAGCCACTTCCAATAGTTGAAGAATGCACTGAAAAAGAGAACAGAGGCTGTCCCTTCCACTTACCTCCCCCATCTCCCCCTCTGAGTCTCTATATAAATGCTTGGCAGTTTTACGCATGGCTGGGAGCAATTTCCCACAATGTGTAAATTAGTCAATCTCCCAAGTCAGTAAAGTGGGCTTTGATGGGGAGGACATTAATGAAGTGTACCATTAGGCCTCACATTTGTATTCTTAGGGGCTCTCCAAGCTTTTGATGTTGCAGGGCCCCATGGCTGATTATCCACATGCCAGCACTGCATGCCTCTGTTACTTAGACGGGAGGGAGGGAGGGAGGGAAAGAAGGAGAAAACAGTGATGCTGGAAATTTAATGTTCCCTCTCTTCTCTCGCTTCCCTGCTGGACTGTCCATGCTGTCCTGCTGGCCATTTGAATTTGGCAAGGGAAAGAAAGAAAATGAGGCATGGGGCAGAGAAAGGGTGAGCGGATCCAAAAAGTGCAGTCCAGGAGCTTGACTTCTCTCTGACACTTCAAAGCGCTGTCTGGAGTAAATTGCTGTGGACCGCTTCATTCAGAGTAGAAGGGCTTTCCCTTCGTAGATGACAGTTGCATGGTGACAAAGTTCAATTGGCACTGGTAGGACTGAAGAAGGTGGGGGGGAACAGATCAAAGCGGGACCATTGTAATGGTTTTGTTCCGTGGAAAATCGCTTTTTGTCCCCGGCCTTTTCAAGCCCACTCCTGGCTCCAGTCAGGGTAAATGGGATTTTTAACTCCCTTGTGGGGGTGGAGGGGTGTGGAGGAGCAGTAGGAGGGGAGATTCTTAGCCTCGGGGTAAGGAACTCACCCCACTCCCTCCTACCCCTCTGACAATGCAAGGCCAACTATGTTGATGTTATTGGGTCTTTCATCTGAAAACGGCATCATAATCTTCACAGAAAAAGTTTAGCAGAGCAATTGTGCAATTACATTTATTGTAATTACCAGAACGTGATGTGGCAAGGACTTGCTGTGCTTTCAAAAAATGCTCTCACACAGACAAATTCTCTCTGTATGCCCATTTTGTTTCATTATCCAGATGAATAAATAAGTAAAAACGATGTATGAGCTCTTATCCTCTACACATTTTGCTTCACTTGTTAGATTGCCATTGTTCTGAAGTGAAACATTATAAGTTGAGGCTCATTTCCAAAATTATTCTTATTAAAAACACAGGTTTCAATGTTAGGTTTATGGCAAATCTGTATCATTTTGCTCTCATGTAATAGAATATCCCTGCAGATACTTGACTAAAGTACTAAAATGCAGAGAAAAAATGTACATGTACATAAATTAAATTTTTTGACAAAAATGTGGAGTAATTTATGACCCTATTCAAATTAATTGACTCCCTAGTGATCAATATGAAGCTCCCCAAAAAAGACCTTCCTCAGTAGTATCATGATATTAGTTTGAGACCTTCTGCTAGTGAAAAAACACAGATTTACAAACCAAATTCAAAGAAGAGGGCCACTTTGTTGATCTACTGTTTTTCCATAATAGAAAATTAAGCAAATGTTCATATTCTGTGGCATTGGTCACATTAAGTTTAAGACTCTAAACTGGGGAGCATAAAGTCTTCATGTGTGTCTGTGTCCTTAGTAACACAAATTTTGAAGATATTTTAGAAGCCAAGTGCGTCAGACAGAGATCGAGCTCGGCCTCTGTGATTGACTGTATGAGTCTCTGGCCAAACATCTCCATTTTTTCCCCCCTTGAGCTCAGGGAGAAAAGTGTTATTTCTTCAAAAGCCCCATTTGAGAAATCCAGCAAGCCTGTAATTGCAAGGGAAAAGGCTGGAAAACCTGCCAAACCAAACACTTGAGAGGGAATTTGAAATATTGTAAACAGTAGAGTAACCCACTCACTGTCGAGACCGAGGCTGGGGGAGAGAGTGGGGAGGTGTGGAGGTGTCTGGGTACACAGTGTGTGTGAAAGATAAATGCCTTCAGATTAATAAATGGGAATTATGACAACAGCTCACCGTCACCTTTGAAGCTCCAGCAGAAGGAGCACCTCTGACTAAAAGACCTCTTTAAGTCTGACTTTATTCGTCCCTGCATACTCAGAAGAAATATGTTACGTTCTTCAAAACCTGCCATTATTTCAACAACTTTTTTCATCCCTACATTGAGGTTTTCAACTCAGCAACACCTCCCACTCAACGGTCTCGAGCAGTGAATGTAGTTTATGATCACCAGTAACCTCTTTTATGTGTTGACACAATATTTTTCTTGTGCTGTCAAAATCAAAGCGGGGAATTATTATTCCAGTGTAACCCTATTTTCCCGTCCTAGTGACCCGAGATATGCTCTCATGGAGGAGGAACCATTAAAACCCAGTTTGGGTTCAGTGCAACTCTGCAGTTTTGTAGGCATAAGCACCCACCCAGCCCCCATCCCCTGCTTTCCTCACTTGCCTTCTTTTTTTTCTCTCATTTTAAAAACCAAAATCCCCCCGACACCAATTAGAAGGAAAAAACGGAAATCTTCGACCAAACATGACATTTACAGGCTAGAACTCAAGACTTTTAATAGTTCCCCACCCTCTCTACCCCCACCCTACTACTCAAATTATGCAGGAAGTTACGTGGATCCAAAGGACCCATACACATTTGGATTCGTGTAAATCTTAAGATATCTTTTCGTAAATGTTTGATGTCTGGAGCTACAAGGAAAAGTGGCATGGCTCCTTCCATTCATGTCACCTCATGTCAGACTGCCACCCTCAGCGCCAATCTGTGCCAGTCCCCACATAATTACATCTACATGTGTTTGTATGACTGCAATTTAACCAGACTGGACCACAGCATTAATTAAGATGGAAACACATCATTTACTCAGACGCCCCCCTCCCCATCCCTCCCTAGTGCAGGACTACAGAGAGTACACAAAAACCCATGGGTAATTACTGATAATTAAATCAATTACAAGCAGTCTCTGGCCTGCCAGCTCCGGGTGGCGGCAGCTGTGTTGGGGCATTACAAATATTTGAACAGCACAACCCAAATATTCTCTGTGAACTGTTTTCACTGTGGAGCAAATCCTCCGCCAACCCTGCGACGGCGACAGCAGTCAGCGTGCCCATGTGGGTAGTGCCAGCAGGCGGCATGGTCCTGATGAGCTTGAACATTAATGACAAGGTGATTAGTCAGTTTTTCCTTCCTGCGGAAAGAGGCTCTGCAGTTTAATCCCAATCATACTTTGCTTTGAAATGCTTTTGGATGACTGTAAAAAAAAAAAAAATCGCGAGGGCAATTAAATTGTTTTCACTCTTTTTTATAAGATTATTATCTGGTGCTCTTGTAGTCATGGTTGATAGAAAAGAGATAAAATGGGCCATTTACTGCCTGCTAAGGAGGTGGGCTCAGGAAGGGAGAAGGAGACACTGCAGGCCCGAAGAGGAAAATGTTCTGCTAATTTGTTTAATGCAGGGGTGTCCAAAGTCGGTGGTCAGGGGCCCCTGTCCTGAAGGTTTTCAATGTTTCCCTGCTCCAACACACCAGACTCAACAGCCTATAAAGTTCTGCACAATGATTGATTAATTCAGGTGTGTTGGAGCAGGGAAACATTTAAAACCGACAGAGTTGTGGCCTTCGAGGACACAACTCTGACAGAGACCTTAATGCTCGTATGGCTCAATATGCAATCTATTACATCATTTTAATTTTTCTTTAACCTTACTCTGGATATTTTTGTCCCTTTAAAAGCATTCGGCTTTCTCAGTGAGACACACAACCTCTCAGTCAAAGCTGACACCATCTTTCATGTCTTCAATTACTGTTCACAGTAAGATACAAAAATTCAGGGATTTATGTTTCAGCATGAGTTACAACCAGTCATGCAATGTCAGATTGTTTTCCTTGGACTGGTTCAGAGTAAGCAGCCTTTTACCATCCAACTAGGTTTTGTAGGGTATCAAGAACTGTTTCTGATGTGGAGCAGGGTAGAGAGGGGGGAGTTTATCAGATGCAGATTTGGTGGTACAGCCAGCCACAAGGGGGAGTGGCCACCTATGTCTGTGTGGTTTTGATAAAGATAGAGATTTATGCTCTTTCAGCATTTATGGGTCTGGGCCATTGTGGCAATGCCTGCTTAGACCTGCCACTACCTCTGTCTCAACAAGCATAGAGGAAGGCAGATATCCTTAATGATGTTGGGGCTGCGCTGGATTGCCATGTGCATACAGTAACCTGACTGATAAAGCATCAGCAATGAAGAGGTAAAGATGTGACAGATGCCCAAATAAGTTCCCCAAGATCCCTGTGTAGGACCACTATTGTTCTATAATGTTGTCACATCAAACACAGACATTTATTTGAGGCCTATATCACATTCATTGGCTATGATCTGAGAATCAGTGTAAGGAATATAGATCTTTCACACTGCCTTCTCTGTAGATGTACGCAGCAAAAAAAGAAGAGTTTTAAAAGCCAGGAAAAAGTTGGAGCAATACAGATAATACAAGAAGGAAGGAAACTATTCCTGCCTTTACTTTGACTTTTATTTCATTGCAGACTGTGTGAACCAGAAATATTGCATGTTTTGTGTAGCCACATTACCCTGCAATGGACTGGTGACATTTCCAGGGTGTGCCCTGCCTCCCATCTAAAATACACTGGGATAGGCACCAGTCTCCTGCAACCCTGGACTGAGAAAAGTGGGCATAGACAATGGCTGGATGGATGGATGGATCGGGGTGAGGCAATTTAATGCTAATAATGAGGAGAAAAAAAATGTACATGTTTTTTAAACAAGTGTTTGTAATAATTTGACACAGAAGTAGGATCCATGAAAGGCTGAGTCTCTGAGGTGCAAAGATGGGTGGATGATCTCCAGTATGTCAATGAATATGCAAGAACATTATTGAACTGGTTCAGAATAAAGTAACTCAAAGAAAGTTAGAAAGGTATTAGCTTTTTCTCCCTCAACAGTGCATAATGTCATTAAACCATCAAGCAATCTGGAGGAAAGTCAGTGCATACAAGGACAAAGGTATAGACCTAAACTGGACTCCTGTGATCGTCAATGGCACTCCACCAAGAACTGTCAACAGTTGATAACTGATAATGATAATTTTGGCACAGGATTAATAGGAAAAACATTGGTGAGTTAGGCCCTGTCCAGACTTATCCAGGTAATTCCTTAAACATATAATTATTTATGCTACACCCCCATATCGCCCACACAAACCCAGCGTTTTTAAGGTCCCAGGCCGGATAACTTGTTAGAGAGCCGTCTAATTCTTAATTCAACAGCTAAGTGGGCTTTTCTGGATAACTTCCCCCGGTAATGAAAGGAAGTGACATCAATCAAATGCCATCCCAGGTTGACGACAACAATGGGAGACTACAGACAACAGTAGACAATGGCAAAGATGGAGACGAGTCTCGCCATGCAGCTCCTTCTTTTGCAAATTCAGACCTTTGTCAAGTTGTCAAGATATGAAGTGAGCCTCGAAGCTTCCTGTTTACATGATGTAGGTGCCGACAGTGATGTGGTTTACATGTGTCAATCTGTGTTTCACACATGCCTGTTACATGCACAGGTCGGGATGGGATTGTGCAAACATGGGACCTTAAACAAGTCGTAAACGCTCGTGTTGACGTGGATAACGTTAGGCGTTTAGCTCCCTGTTTAACTTTATTGTTTTCGTCAGGACATAGCCTTACATTTACATTACTCTGCAAAAAATGAAGCCTAATCTTAATCTTGTCCAGAGCTTCTCTGGGCTTTGAGGCATCTGGAATGGACCATCTTAGTGGAAATTTGTTTTGTGGTCAGTACACAAACAGTATTCAGCTCTGTTTTGAAAGAAGTGGACATCTTGTGGTCTGGACTGAAGACGAAAAGGACCGTCCAGACCATTATCAGCAACAAGTCATTAAGCCGCAGGTTCTGTGATTATATGGAGTTGTATTAGTGTTTTTGTCAAAGCTCATTTCCACTCCTGTGATGGCTTAATGCAGAGAAGTACTGAGTTTATGGAGGAACATGTGCTGCCTTAAAGGCAACTTTCTCTTTTCCAGAGACATTCATGGATTCATTGTGGCAAAAACACATTCTGCATTCATTACAAAAACATGGCTGAGGAAGAAGAGAGTACAGACGCCTGGACTGACCTGCTCAGTGTGGGAAGACTTTTGAAATAAAAATCTTATATTCAATTTTATTTTATCCTATCTTGTTTTGTCCTATTTTGGATAAATGAATTAATTTGAATGCCTATCCAAATTTTCCAACCCATTTTTTTCTGACTTGGGGTTGTAGGATTAGAATACCCTGACCCCTCGTATAAATATGCCCAAACTTGATTTCTTTTATTAAAAAACAAATATGACACAAAGTATATCTTAATTTCTGGATCCTTCCTTAGCTGTGTTTCTCTCCGTAACAGACTGACATGTGTGGCAGATAGTCCACAGAGGCTTCATTCGGAAGAGAAAGGGCGCAGAGGGCATGAGGGGGAAGCAGTGCGCTGCTGCGCTTGTCCCCCCTGGCTTATTGAATTACCTAAATGAGCAGAGGAGACCAGGCTGGGGCTCTTAGTCTTTTGAAGTTTACAAATCATTCTGACTGCTCTGGGGCTTTGAGGGGACGTCGCAAGGGAGGGAGCAAGTGGGGGGTGTCTTTTGATGCCTTAAATAAAAACATCAGGGAAACAAACAAACAAGGGAGAAAAGGGGATAAAGAGGAAGATGAAGAAGAGGTGGTAAGGAAACACCATTTTACCCGTGGCATCTTGGGAATGGTGATGGCTGAAAAACCACTTCCTGTATATGATGGGAAAAATTGCATGAATTGACTGTTGTTGTCTGAACAGTGCGTGTGAATGTGTGTATGTGTTTCTTGTGTGTGCATAAAGCTACATGCAGCAGTCAGCTTATCCCAGACACAGCTAACAGGTTAAAGTGCCAAATGTCCTGACCTAAAAGAGAAAAAAAACCATAGTGGAAAAAATAAAGTTCTATAAAAGCTAGAGAAATGAGTCAGTTTAGACCTTCATTTCAAAATGCCTAACTTAACATATACCGGTAACAACAAACTCTTTTTGGTCTCTACAGCAACTTTCCCCATTCTTGACAACTAATTATTGATATAACGTGCTTCAACTGCAGGCTATTAAGGCTTCACAAAAGTCATGCATCATTAAAGCTCTAGTGCAAAGGACTTCGCCAAAGGAGAAGTTGGGGAATGCAGCCGACTGAATACCCTTACCTTACCTTTCCTCTCCAAGCATATCAATAAAATCTATGACAGCTGTAACAAATGTAAAATTCTTCAGAGGCTTTGATTTGTCTCTTCACTGCGGTGCAACATGGTGCATGTTGGATGAGGACCACATCATCTGTGGGTATGAATTACTTACTCTGAGGTAATGAAAAGTCAGCAATTTTATACTCACACTCATGAATGAATAATAAGGTATACCATATCTTATTTCTGTCAACAGATCACTAGGAGAATAAGAAAATATCGATATATACGGAAATATAACGATATATCGATATCAAAAAGTATTGTATAGATTTTTTTCTTTTTTTCAACAGTTTACTGAATATGCAAACATTAACAGTAGTGGTTCCTTTCTGTGTTGCATTAAAAAAACTTTGACCGCTTGTTAGCAGCAGACATTCCAATACAAAAATCAAATATCATGGTATCTTACTCCCTTACCACCGCTTTGTGGAAAATCGTCCAAACTTTGCACAGCTCACCAATGGTTTCAAATGGGATGATGCAGCCCTTCTCAGTAGCTTATAAAGTGGATGTTAGGACACATTTTGGATTCAAAACAAAGGAAGGTAGTAAAAACTTTGACAAGAGCAATGCAGTCTGTACAATCTGCTGCACATGTGGCTAGATATCATGACAATGTAGCGTTAAAGGCTAGCGTGAAATGGATTGATGCTGCTCAAAAGACAAATTGAAGAACTTAATTTTTTTAAACAACCAGCAACCTCATCTAGTGCAGCCAAGTCAGTATGAAGTTTAATTTGCAAACATGCGGCAAAAAATCTCAAAATATCATCTTGCTTATAGGATCGCAATATATTGCGATAAATCGTATTGTTCCCCTTTATCGCGATACATATCGTATTTCCAGGTTCTTGCCAATACACACCCCTACAGATCACCTTAAACATACAACGCTAGGGGTATGTATTTGAGTGACAGTTGAGTACCGTAGCTGTCACATTGACCATGTTATTTATGTCCTCAAAAAGTCATGATGGGTTTGGGGGAATAGTACAAACACTTTCAGAGCTTAATATGAAGCCTTCTGAAATATAGGATCCTTTTTCAGTGTCTTTCTCCACTACAGCCTTATAGTTGTTACAATGATTCCTCGTATACATAAACATAATACTGAACCACACTTAAGAACAACTAGCAGTGGCTTTAATTATAGTGTGGTTCAGTGAATTAATTTTCCTCATAAAATTTGACATAGATTATAATAAGTCTATTTACCAAACCATGAAATTTGAATGGATACTCCCCGACATACTTGCAGTTTAAACGGTGGTAGTTTGGGGATTAAAGTTATGATTTCTGCAGGCAATTATTTTAAGCCTAATATAGATCTATATTATGTAATGTTCAAACATTTGGCTTATTTTGTGCAATGTCTTTAAAAAAAAAATACTCTGACCTCCACTGATTTCCTAAACAGATCCAGTTAGAATTTTTTCATCATAAACTCACGGGGAACATTTTTCTAATTTTGGTGAGACCAAGAAAAGAAAAAAAAGGTTTTGAAACTTTTTGTTTCCCCTAAAACAGATTTGTGTAATTTTCTTATAAAAATGTTACCTTCAAGTGGATTTTACCCTCTAACAATGCAGACCACTGATTCCTCTGTAAAAACCAACGAGTAATTGATTGTGTCTGGATATGATGGAGAAAAGATAGCATGTTGTTAGTACAATCAGGAGCCTTTTCCAAGTTATTAAGTGGAACTAATTAATTATGGCATGGAAATGCGTTAAAATGTCTCGATCCCACTGAAGACAACATCCATTTTGAGAATGGAAAAGCAAGAAATGTAATTAGTGACATAATGGTAAAATAAGGTTGACTTGATTCAAACCATATTGTTCACATTGCATGTCCCCATTTCCCATTTCCATCCCTCAAAGTGCCTGTAATACAGTATTTTGTTTTTCAAAAGGTATTCAAAGTTTTCTCTGGCTGTCCCATTCGCAGCTGATTGTTCAGATTTATGTAAAACACATGCACACACACTCACTACTAAAGAAATACTGACAATAGGGAAAGAGTGATTTCAGCATACAGATTACCAGGAACTCAATCAACAACTGTCTGGGGACGGTAGGAATCTGTTTCAACTTTGTGACCCACCGGCTCCATGTCTCTGTAAGCATGCGACTCCACTCTAATTGGACGACACAATGTCTAGGAGCTCTGAAACTGGACAGAGCTCACGGCAAATTACCTCTCACTTCCTGTTCAATGTGAGCGGGCACTTGAGCCGTTAAGGGAGCTGTTGGACTTTGAAAAGTGTTTGCTTTACTTGGCATCTCCAGGAACCACAACCCTGTTGTTATGAAGACTAATTAACCATTTTGGAAAGTTCATTTTTGTGCATGCCTTATTTAGAACGACAACAAACTGGATGGTGCATGGAATTCATCGAGTTATGAAAGAGAGTAAACTGAAATGGCACTTCTGAAATTTGGTCAGGAAAATGATTTTCCTTGATTTCCCTGAAAAGACAAGCGTATTGTTTCTGTCTTTACTCTAAATATACATGTAGAATATTATAGTGTTGTCTGGCTAAGAGACATGTTGATTTATCGGTATTCTTAAGAAGACACAGAAGGTTTGTTTCATTTTGAAGTATTTATAGTTGAAGTTTTAGTTTCCGGATTTAGATTTTATATTTAGAATAAAATGTACGTTGAAAATTCTAAACACAGCTGCACACGGTACGTACTTTATTCTTTATAAGTGTGCGATCTGCTTGACAATGCATGAAATTGTTCACCAGTGATGCAATAAAATTTGGAAATTTTTTACAGTGAAAGTTGCAGGTAATGAGCATTTCAAAAATGTACATCTGCCTTTCTTTAGTTCTGTGTCCTTGTCACCGCTTTTACTCTGGCAGGCTTCGTGTCTCTTCTGTGCTACTGCCTGGTGAAAGCAGCGTCCAATGGAAGAGGATTGGTAGTGACATCTGGCAGTTTGATAAAGTGGATTTGGTTTCTTAGGGGCAATTCCAGGCTGCTCTCCCCAGGCGCCAGACCTACTCTGGTTAGTATATGACTTACATGTGTATGTTGCTGCTACGGAGGAGGGGTGAGTGTCCGTGTGTGTATATGTGATTGAGAGTTCAGTATGCACAACATACAGTATTTCTAAGCAGGTAGGATGTGTGTTTGTGTATGTTTGCGGTTTAGTGTATTGAGCAAAGGGGAAGCGGTTTGTTCAAATGGAAAACAGCAGTTCATCCACCATGTTCATTAATGCAAACCTTTCATCACCAGCTCCCCTAAAGCAGGCCCTCTCTCCTTCTAATTTACTTTAAACACACACATTAGTCTCATCAATAAACTCTAATGGCCCTTTATGAGACAGAGGACTATTTCCCATTTTTCTAATGAAGGCCCTATTTCCCCGCAGAGCCTCCGAGTCCGCTCTAATCCATCGCTGAGACGGCTGATCCGTCCTTCCATAACATCCTCTGCCACCGCCGCAAAGTGAAGAGAACAAACAACATGCAGGCATGTCCAAACAAAGAGACCAGCGCTCTTTAACATGCAGCTGCTCCTTCTGCACAACACATGGACCATATAGATAATAATGAAATGGACCTCCGTGGGATCAGATAATTTTATAAGCTTTGAATGCAAAGAAATTAGGTTTAAATAACTTTTCACTACATAGATTTCTGATTATGATTTCTCTAAATCTATGAACCAATTTCAGAAAGAGTACTATAAAGAGAAAAGCAGATAACTTCTAAAACTGGAAACATCTCTGAAACTTAGACTTCAATTTAGCATTAAATAAAATAACCTGTCCAGGGTGTACCCTGCCTCTCGCCTGCTAATAACTGCGATCGGCTCCAGCCCCCCGCGATCCTGAATTGGATAAAGCGGTATAGATAATGGATGGATGGATTAAACAAAAAAACTTACAAACTGACTTAAGTTTCAAACCTTCCCTTTGTTCTATCTGATGCTTCAAAACGATCATTGTTGCTGCGTCTGTCCTGAGGGACTGATTTAATAGCTTGTTGTGGGTTTTTGAGGTGCACCGAAGCACCACACCACACCACATGAAAGTCATGCAAAAGGTCAATAGCACAGGCCCACTGTGGCCAAGAAAACATTTCGGGTGTTTTTTCTACAGGACTCATACAAACTCACTGATATAAAGGATAGACTGCACATTCTGCAGTGCCACCATCTAAAGGGGAGTTTGGCCTAAAATGTAAATAAGATGTTTCATTGCCAGGCAATTTCATGTTGATATTTAAAACAGAAATACAATCCATGAAATGACCATGCATCTTTCATACAGTGTTTATGCTAAAGAGTCAGTTTTTGAAATATCTTATCATTTACAGAACTGCTCCATTGTTGCATCTTTTCATGATTCTTTTCACTATTTTGTGGCCAATAAAGCGCAAATTAGTTTTTAAATATGTACATACATAACGTGTCAATGTGACATCTTCATATACATTAGCTGTAAGAGAGATAATTGGGTAAGAATTACAATACTTTTTAACACCTCTATATGTTAATATACTGGTGTGCACATAGATTACAATTATACTCAATAGAAATACATAAAAAGTCCATTTAGATGTTTAAAATTGTAAAATTACATCTGTCATATAAACATTTTTCATTTTGCAGCAAGATAATTGCAAATGTTTTGATATCAAACTAAATAAGTGTGATTTAATGACTTCCCACTAGAAAGATATGCTGACGTTAACAGCTGTTGTTTGGGGTTTTTTACATTATGAGTTGGAATTACTTTTTTTTTAACTGCTCCGACATTATTTATGTTAACCTTTTTTTCTCACTGTCTAATCTTATCAAATGGTTCATCAACACTCAGTTTGATATCAAATCTGTTATAAAAGGTTTTCAGTAACTAAACAAAAAAAAGGAAAACTTACAGCAAGTATCAGTGTTGTATTGGGTCAACATGTGCCATCAGCGCAGCTTGAAAGCAGTCTCTCCGGGGAAGGAGCCAATGGATGGACAGCGGTGGTCATGGCTGCCACCCACTTACGCCTGGCCACCTCATGCAACCAAGAGTGAAGTCGTACAGAAGTCTACAGCTGTACTCATTGAACAGCAGGTGTATTAAAAACCAATACATCAGAATTTAATGGTATCGTAAACAAATTGAGTCAGTGTTAGAGCTCCAAATAGTAAAATCAATTAAAGGTGGTACAGAGGATTTTCCAGGTCTGCGACGGTTAGAATCATTTTCAAATGATGCATGCGCATGAGACCGGCTTCTCCCCCACCTATCCTCCAATGAAAAGCCTCCCCCTACTACTCAAAAATTAGAGAGGTTGATTGACGTACCAACGACCAATATTGCAGGACCAGGTTTCGTTTTCTATTGGCTGCTGTTTTTTGGGCCCCACCACGTCCAAACTCACTATTTCTTTTTACTTTTTTTTTGTTT
>JAPMNP010689999.1:0-10153 GCA_029874935.1 Atherina boyeri | reverse complement strand
CAATGTGTATGCACTATACTGCTGGTAAGGATTGCATACAACTTCATGTCTTAAATAGGCAAACTATCCCTTTAATTGATGAATGTTGAAGTCAACTTGTAAAAAGTTACATATTAATCAATTACCGTAAAATATTTAAACGACTTGTGTTTCAGTTGTTGCATGATTTATGTAATAAGTTTAGTTCAACTTTTGGTTGGAGCACTGCAGCGCCTCCTGTGGGAAGTTCATAATTCTAACTGTGATCTGACAAAAGAAGTAGAGGAGTTAAACTGGAGGGAAATGACACAATAGTTATAATTAAACATGAAAACCAGTTAGAGGAGGCATGTGATCAGTCTCACAGAAACCCAGCATACACCTAGCACTGCAAACACGATGAAACTGACCAAGCTGGCCTTTAGGACAGAACACTGATGCACTTCCCTAAAGCCACTGAAGAAAAAACATATTCAGGTTTTGCTCGAGTTATCTTTAGAATAATTCAATAAACAAAGTTGCTTACATCTGTTTTATTTGATTAAAAAAATACAGATGCATGAAAGCGACCTGGGGACCAACATAGATGCGGATTAGTCTGAGACCGAAGGACCGAGGCATTTGAAAAGAGCTGTGTTAAATTACTTTCTCTGCTGCTTACAAGATTAAGTCAAGATGTCATTTTTAGTTAAGTTGGTTATGCCTCAACAGTTTTTCTGATATATTTGCCCATAAAACTCAGGATGTCAAATCATAAAATGCATTAAAAATGCATTGTGGAGGCTGCAAAACACTTTATAGCCAATATTACATGGCCATTTAATAAAATGTTTTTATTTAGGGTTTTCAAAGCAGGTCTGGGCATACATCCAACCGCGTTGCCCAGAAACATATGGGCGCGTCCCGTTATGTTTTCAGCACCACGGACAGCGCTTATAGTCTGCGCTTGAGTTGAAAACGCACATATTTGTCCCCAAAACAGACACTAAAGAAAGAAAACTGAAAGAAATCTTGAAAAAAAGTTATGCATTTGAAACGTTTCAAGATGCATGAATAAGTTCACCGTTCATCCATAAAACCAAGGCATAAAAGTTTGACCTTTGTTCAAAGACTTTAAGCGTGTTGAGTCCTTCTTTCGCAATTAAACAAGTTATTCCAAAAACAAATTGCAAAGCTACAAAGTCCTGCTGGAACTCGCACAACTTTCCCCCCCACAATGCCAGAAATAAACCTGGATGTACCAAAACTCTTTCCTCTGGCCTTACCTGAGGTCGACCGACGGAGAGGGAAAGCCATGCTGCTGCGCCCGTGGAGCTCCGCAGCTTCTTCTCATGGCTTTCTCGCACTTCCTGTTGTGTGCTGCTCGACGAAAAGACGCCGAATTACCGAAGTTCAAACCACGGAACTCTCCACGGCATTGGATCCATTAAGGCCGCGCACGTGGTGTTGACGGGGGATCATTACAGAACATTAGAGGCCATTAAGCCGTTGGAACCGGTCATCAATGATTCATCTCGAGGCCCCGCTGACCTGGCACAGTAAGTGAAGGTTGGAGCCAGCAGGCCTTTCTCAAATAAAAGGAACTATCGACGGGACGGTGTCTTTGTTTTTTGTAGTATTTTTGAGCGAAATCAAAGTGAGCCTGGGACTTTACTGGGGTACAAATACACATAAACGTATATTACTGCGCCTCTAAAGACTATATCGACAAACCAGTGACCTATCAGCGACACTCAAACATGGAGCCATGACTTTTGGAGTCTTGTCGCTTTTGTTGCTTTATGCATTGAATAGGTTTCCTTTTATGACTCTGAAAACTGCATTTAAAACTCCCATCCTACAACTATAGTCATAATTGATATACTGAGTGATGATGTCCAAATCCATGAACACTCCTTATCATCGAATATGTATCCCAGTTATAGGAAGCCGGAGTTCCCTGCATGAGGCATCAGTGACAGAAAACTCCAACAGCTGAAAGTGGCATACTGTTTGCCAAAAAGAGTAAATCTGTATTAATAGAGACTCATAAATAACACCTCACCCACATTGAGTTGAATATTTCCCCTTGCTTGCTTATCAAAATAAAATAAAAATACCCTAGGTTGTTTAATATATTATTTCACCCATTTAAAAAAATGAAATACTGAGTCTGAGTCGTCAAACCGGGAGATAATGAAAATGTATTACACCGTGGAAGAACTGAAGCATTTAGGAGGACATAAAACATCACAACTGCATTGTAGGTTAAACAAATACAAGGGACACCAGTCAAACGCCCCTTCTTTTGTATCCTCGACGCTGACACAAACACACATAAATGCACACTAATGCTTTGCACTTTCGGTTAGTCTGCAGGCTCGCCTTAATGCTTACCATCACAGCAATATATTATTGCCCACAATTACACACAGAATACACACAACCAACCTGAATGCCATATTATGAACCCATTACACTGCGGTCCTGTTACATTGCTTCCTATGAGGCAGCCTGTTAATCCATTAAGACCCCGAGGTGCACTCCATACATGGTCATACTGTATGTCACTACAAATCTTTTAAAGAGTTAAAGCACTGCAGCATGTACATTGTCAGAATGCTACAGAAGGTATTACAGATTGATGAGTGTCTGTTGTTACATAAGCTGCTGCACAGAAGAAGAAAAAAGTAATGAAAGCAGTGAAACAGGATGTGGCTGGAGAATGTGCTAACTCAGCAACTTTAACTGTAAAGGTGATAGATGAAGAAATAAAAAGATGTTCAAATAATCATCTCTGACAAAACTCTGCCTTTTATGATGGTTTTCCAACTCTTAGTCAACATTCCATGACAAAATACAGTATCCAGAGCAAAAATGTTGCAAATATGCTGTGAATTCATATAGCCAAGATGTACTGTAACTACAGATGTAAAGGGAAGAAAATTTCTGCTATATTTCTGGAAAAAATTCCAGAAACTTTTCATGGGAAGTTAAGCTGGGGAATTTTGGAAATATTCAAATTTAAAAACTTTACCAGAATTATGGGAATTAATGAAAATGAACTGGAATTTACAATAATTACAACAAACTGCATCATATCCTAACATAAAAATCAAGATTTTGTTCATAAAATTGTAAAACAATTTTAAAAAAACATGACATTTCCACAGATATATTTTAAAGTAGAACTTTAAAACTTTAACTCTTGTACTGAACAATCGATTATTTCACTGAATAACAACAAAAACATGAATGTTGAGTAAAATGTTACTCAACATTACACTTTATTTCGCAAGCTCAAGTGTGGCCTCAGTCCTCCACGGTTGCAGAAATCGTCAGTGCATGTGATGGAGGAATGCACAGTGCATGTGTGGCCTCAGTAGCCCTGCAGTGTGCATGTTATTTAATAGCATAGATATTCAAGTGTGCTTGCATTAAATCATTTTAGTTTTAGTCAAAATTAGGCTTTCATATATTTTCCTCAACTATGCTTAAGTTCCCTGTCAAGGGAATAAACTTTCATTTCTGTAAATTCCTGTTAATTTCCGTATATTCCTGTTAATTCCCATGAAAAGTTTCCAAAATTCCTGGGATTTTGCAACCCAAACTATACTATAAACTATACTGATTTCAATTAGGTCAATTATGCTTGAATTATTTCTTGTCTTTTTATCTTTCTACCAATATTTTTCCATCCTAAACTGATGTCAACAAACCTTCAACTCGAAAAAGCGAACTGTAATAATGTCAGTTTATACAAATACATAAATCTAGTCCAGCAGTCTGGGCAGGCATCCAACATTCAATAATCCTGTCTCGGAGAGAGAAAAACAAAACAAACTAACAACAACAACAACAAAAATAAACCCTGTTTCACATGACTTTTTCAGAGAAACTGGTCTTCTCTAGCTCTAATTTAAAGGATCAACCACTAGATGGCCCCATAGTAACAAAGAACAATATAGAAAAAGGAAGTCAGTGAAGGAAAGGTTGTAGGACTTCATTGCATTCATAAGGCCATGAGGGTCTGGAACAAATTTCATGGCCATCCATCCAATTTAAATCTAACCTCTTTAAGAACAAAATGTTAATGAGTTCTTCCAAAACCTTAATCTTAAATTGATTTGTAAAATAGAGAACAGTACAAGGTGACATACAGTGTAGCCCTCACTGCCTGTTCGCTCCTGTGAGAAACAGTCAGTACTAGATGTTTGAATCAAAAAGTTTTACAAACTTGTCAGATTATAAGAACTTCGAGGGAAAACACTATTTGCATTGTATGCTCACAATTGTTGTAATGAATATGTTTGTCACACAATCCGCCCTAACTTTGCTCATAGTAATAACATATGTTTGTGATATAGACTTTTCATTATGCCCTAAATTCCATCATTAAAACTGGTAAAGGTATAGTATGTCCAAAATGATATAAACATCTATTTGCACTGGTGTTTATTCACTCTTGCTTCAAATCATTTCTCCTATTGAGGGTAATGTTTGAGGGTTTGTTTGGCTGTGTTAGGCTGCAAGGATAGGAAGGCTCTAATAATTTCCCGGGTTCAGTCTGTGGTTACACTGTAAACTCAGTAAAGTATAGATTATTGTCAAAAACTAATCCACACAGCTGACTCAGTGTGGAAAAGTACAAAGGCAGCACTATAGGACAGCTGACACTGGAATACATTACAGTGTATAGGGATTTCTCAGAGGACCCACCATCTTGACTCACCCCCTCCTTTTTATTGGTTTGATTTTATTGCCGTTTCTGTGTATCGATGTTAGCTTTTAGTGCTTTAGAGAAATGAACCGGCACCTAGTGGTTAATGCTTGCAATCCTTACAGCTAACTTTTAAAATAACCTTGATGAAGTTTTACCAATGGGTACACCTTCTTATTATGGCGGTCTGATTTGTAACGTCCAGTTTTCTTTGACGGTTAATCCACACTGGCGAACAGTGGTCTTTCAAGGAGGTTGGGGGTTGAATACCACAGCTCATATGCATATTCGCAAACCTGTCAGTCATAATCATGTATGTTTTTCTTTACTGAAAATGGGAAATTACCATTTAGAATGGGCTCCCCTTGTTGTCTTTAAATGTGCTATATAAATTAACTTTGACCTTGACCTCTTTAACACTTACCTTTCTGCATTTGTGGCATTCACGTCTGCTTAAATTGAGTTTTTCCTGCAAATCTAAGTTCACATTCCTGAATATGAAACTATTGGGGAATTCTGCAATCCTATGGATTGCCGCTACTCTTTTAAAAACAATCTGATCATCTGAGGACAACCCCAAGTTCACATGTTGTTGCTCTGATCAAACAGCGCTGAGGTTCGAAACACTTTCAACTGTGTGGTGGCTGCGTGGAGGCAGATTTCTATGGAGCATATGTTGTTCTAATAATCATGCAAATAAGGGGATATCTCTTGAGTGCATAGGATTACTGTTGACATGCCAATGCACTCCTAATTGGGCCATAAATCAAGTTGGTCTCATAAGATCTTGTGCATGTGTTTTGTTTTCCAGTCAGTCATTCTATAGGAAGGCATGTACCTGTTCTTCCATGACCACCAAAATAGAACTTGTGTGATATCCCCTTGTATGCATTATTATTTGTAGCAACATAGACATTTCTTCTCATTTTTACAAATTTGAAAGTGTTGTGATTATAGGTTTTTATTCTGGAGTCCAGACTCCAGAGCTTATAGAAACATTTCACTAACAAAGTTGATAATACCTCAAGAAGGGGATGTTTATAGAACTTCCTCTAGAAGCATTGTTAATAGTCCCATCTCTCATCATTAATGTAGACAGTGACCTTGTCTATAGCATGAAAGAATGTTTAAAATGGCAAATAAATGAACACACTTGTGTCTAGAAAGATACTGATCAAGTTAGCAATAAGATTATTTTTACCTGCACAAGTGACCCTCTTGTAGGCCTATGTATAAAACACAGCACTTAAAACTGACATGCAAGCCCCATAAAGGTGAAACGGAGTTTCATTGTAAATGTTTCAAAAAGTATTTTTCAAATTTAGCATGAGAAAAATAAAGATAAGTCTCTCCTTAAGGAGCATCATAGATTTCCACATCGCATACAGGAGGAGGCAGTTTTTTGTTGTTTTTTCCCCCCAAATGTGAGGCAATGAGGTTCAGTGTATGAATGTAAACCACAGCTGCCTTTATTCATACTGATTATATGACTTACAGCAGTGTTTTTCTTTTCATAATCAATGACATTTAACAAAAATCTACAAACTACTACATTTTAGAAATTGACTTTTTAAGTGTGGCTGATTAAGTTCCTAATTTTGAGCCTAAATATATATTTTTGTGCCTCAGTGGTTAAACTTCCAAGACACTATAAGAACAATTTGCTTTTCAACGGCCATTACCTATTTTCATTTCAGTGATCAAATGAGGGAAGAATATTTTACTTACTCAAACAAGGAAAAGTTTGTTCCTGGACACAATATAAAAAAATTATAATAATATCATGATATAATATAATGTTGCAGATTTGGCTATATGATGTTTTAATGCTGAAAATTCCTCAATGATTAAATTTAGGCTATAGGAAGGATTATTTCATATTCCTTTTTAACTTTTCCACAGTATAATAGGACCAATCATTGTAGATAATATACCCAGAAATGTCATATTCAGAGTTTGTAATAAATGTTTTGAAAATGTTGTTTATGCATTTTCATTTAAACCCTTTAAACCCCGACCCTAGCAAAAAATGGGGAGAAAATTCAAACTTTTTTATCTGAAGTCTTCATTTGCTCCATTAACAAAATACGAGAGAAAAAATCTGGAATATTTCCCATTTATCATCAGGTAATATGTCAAACTTATTATTGTGTAGTCTTCTGCCTCCTTGTATCAGGTATATCAGGTTGTGTACAACAGGGTTTTGAGCAAAGCTTTTACCATAAAGTGATGTGAAAGGACATAGATGCAAAAGATTTCAGAAACTGTATGTCCCAAATATACACTTACGGCATCATATTGAAAACCACAAATGGCAACTTTTATATTTTAATATTATTTGAGGATCTGCTTGACTAGTTAAACTACCCCAGGGTCTTAGTATGCTTGTAAAACAAACAAGAATACTTCAAACAAAAAGTGGACTGTCGCATCAAGAAAACTCCATCCATTCATCCATTATCCAATGTTCTAAGTCCAATGCAAGGAACTGGCACCCTACCTATCCTATCCTATCACAACAACAACAACAACATAATAATAATAATAATAATAATAATCATTATTATTATTATTATTATTATTATTGTATTGTATTTATTTAGTTTTTGAATTTTTTTCATCATTTAGATATGGAAATCCGACAAATTTTAAATCAAAGATAATGCGTGATGATCAGCTTGCGGGCAACTCCCTTTTTGTTTCCATGGCAATGATAGTTTCCCAGTTTCCATTGCGGTGCATCCCGCGTTGACATCCATGCTGTTCCAGGGTCTACCCAATCGGTGTCAGGTTTACAAATAGATCTTGTATTATGTATCCTGACATTATTTAATAACTAAAATGAACTGTTTTATCGATTTCACGTAGTCGGCACTGAGTTTGTTTATAACAAAAAATGAAAAAAAAAAAGCGAGGTTTTAATCTAATTTTCATTTTGAAAATTCTGACACTGCCTTCTGTCAGATTGGTGAAAAACATGTTCGAAATAAGACATGTTTGAAAATATGTATAGTGAACAAATAGGCTACAACTTTGAAGAGCTTCTTTTCCCAAATATTTAGAGCCTCACACCCTCTACACCTGATGGTAAAGAGACAATAGGAATATGTGCCACGTGCTGACCTAAGCTCCACCACAAAGCTTTATCCAACATTCCTCTTTTCTATTGGGGGGGAAACATCGTTATTTCATCTAACCCGCGTTTATCTCTCACCTTTGGCGGCATGGTCATCTTTGCCTTTTGTTTTCCCGCTCATGGAGCTCTGCTGCGTCTGCTGCTTGTTGAATAAAACTTCAGGTGAGAGATCCAGAAAACAGATTCACTTTTTCATCTTCCCCCGGTTTGTCCCTCTCCACTCAGCTTTAGCAGGCAAACTCCCGTCCGTTTCTTTCTCTATCCCTCCCTGCTTCTGTCCGCACAGCCCGACTCAATCTGACAGCTTCTAGATGTCACCATGTAACAGCAGGAGCGCTCCCCCACTAAAGCCCACACGCGCTTCTCGCATGCGCGCGCAGAGACAAAAGAGAGATGGAGAAAAATGTGCAGGCATAAGGTTTCGTTCAGTAGCGGACGTAATGTTCTGATATAAGCAATTAAAATATAATAAGCTGAAATTAATGGATTTAATATCCACGTACCTAAATACTATATAGAACATTTGTTAAACTACAGGTGACTCAGAGCTAATGGCATATTAGAAGGTGAATGTTTATTTGGCTTAATTAAAATTTGTCAATGAAACTGATTAAACAGTCCAAGTGAGACAGCTATAAGTCTGAAGGTTATCCTGAACCTGTAAAAAAAAAAAAAGTCAATCAGCCATTAATTACAGTCATGGAGCTTTGTTTGAATGTACTACTTGGTTAAAGAAGAAGAAAAAAACATACTGTATTCACATCAACATTTACCCCCCCCCCCCTTTCTTTGTGCAGTATCCAGTGTAATTTAGCTCTTATGGAAACTCAGTACATGCACGTTGCTGTCTCCTGTTCAATAAATGTCTACCGACCTGCAAACTCAGCAGTTCAGGCTATGCAAATGAATCAGTTCATTGATCATTTGATCAATTTTTACTGGAATTTTTTTTTTCTTTTTCCTTAACGAGGCAGAATGAAGACATACTCGCATTTCATCCCACAGTCTGTGCTCCCTCCCCACAGGACATTTCTTGAAGTGAAAAAATGACTTCATGCAAGGAACCATTGTTTTCACTTTATGCAGTAGAGTCACCATGCACTGTGCAAAGTTCTGGTCAAAATCCTTTTCCTTGACTTTAAAAAATAATTAACTAACTTCCACATAGCGTACTGGAACGACATTTAAATACCATTACTCTTTTTCTGAAATAAATTTAATGAACATAAAATGTAACATTTCTCTCCCTGAAGCACCATTTGCTTCACACATTCAAGGTTTAAATTTTTTAGCAAGAAGTTGTTGAGAATAAAGAAGTTGGGTCAGTGCTAAATTGAGTATCCTCTGTTAACCCAAATCAAGTGGCTGTATGGCACACCAGGACTGATTTGGCTGGATGCAGCTTCAGTGTTCACCTGCCTCAGACCATTGAGAATTCACTACATATGGCCCAATTAACACATACTGTCAACAAGCTATGCATTTCTCTCAGTTAATCATCTTAAAAACAGATTTCAGGACCTCATCCAGTTTTTTTTGCAGCATAACAGCTAAATGCTGCTTTTCTATATTTATTCTGGAGTCTGGGTTCTACCAGCTGAGCTGAACCAATGGATCTGGGAATCTGACCCTTTTCACATGCTTAGCATGTATTCTGCACCTAAACCATCTAGTGATTTGTAGACCAGTGTTACAACCCAGCTCTTCTGGGGGACTGGTGTTGCAACAAAAGAGACTGTACAAGGTGGTTAAGGTGGACAAAGCAAATTTATTTATGTGAAGAATGAGGGTATACAAACAAAGGTGAAACCTAGAGTTGGGGTTAGCAGTGCTGCGTAAAGGTGAGCTACAGAACTTTGGTTCTTCCCGGTCAGTAGGCGGCGTTTTCATACTCAACCATTCTTGCTCCTACCGTCAGCTGCACTGGTTGCCAGATTCACCAAATGTCAGCGGGGGAGAAGCCGTGATTATATAGTCTGATGTCAAGCGATGACTCTTACGTGGTAATGTATGGGATTCTTTCTTGTGTGCCATAATGACACCATTACACACTGCAACAATCACCGTGTGAAACATGTTTAGATCACAAAACGCGGACGGTAGTAAATGCAGATTTATATAAACAATGACACAGGGAGTCTATTGTGCTGCTGTCATCTGGCGATAAAGCCATATTAACCTGTGTGTCATCAACATAATAATAATAAAAATAATAATATATTTTATTTATAAAATGTATTATTATTTTTATTATTATTATGTCAGAATCATTAGACAACATGGGATAAACTTTCACAGCTATGCCGATGATACTCAACTATATTTATCTATAAATCCTG
>JAPMNP010689988.1:0-16684 GCA_029874935.1 Atherina boyeri | reverse complement strand
AATTTCTTACATAGGCCACGGTTTCACATGATTGCAGTACCAGTTTCGGCCAGAATCTTACATACATTACCTTTAAAGTTATTTTTAATGTTCAGTCTAGTAGAGTGTGCAGATTTAACTGCTCTCTTCTCTGGTGGTGGAGTGATGTGGCAGTGTTCTCAGGGCTGTATGCATGCATCACATCACGATAGTGAGATACAAATATTGTAAGCTCTCAGGGGATTACCAACTCAGACATTGATCACTGATAAACCACAAAAACTGGTCATGCATCTTGTCACTGTCTCAATGTTCCTCCTCTCAGCACTCAACTAACTCTCGTTTTGTATGTAAAACAAAACAAAAATAAGACATGCTGCCTGCCCTGATGAAATCCCTGTTTGACATAGCTAACCAAGATCCCGCCAGACAAAAAAAAGCCATTACTATATGTCAAAAGAGATCAAAGACATATCCCAGCTGAACACAGTGTTTAGGATTGCTGTATCTGACAGCCATCTGCACTGCTAAGACAGGAACAAGCATCAGGCATTCATAGGAGAGGGGGGGAGAAAAAGTTTCTTCTTAGTGTCAGATCTGATAAACTTGCACAAGCTTCATTTTTCTTGATGTGCCTAAAAACTATGAGTGGTTGGATTTTAAGGAAAGAAAAAGAGTACAAAGAAAAGGGAGGATGATGCGAGGAGTAGAGGATAGACAAAAGGGAAAAACTGAATGTCCCTCGGTGAGACAAATTGGCAAGGAGTTCACAGCGGGTAAATATCTTCATCATAGAGCCTGTGGAGCAATTGATGCCCTGGACAAATCAACACGTTTCAGTTTGCCTGCATAAAACGCAAATACCATCAGCTTCAAAAAGTGTGATCTTCCCTGGAGCATATGAGCAGGGGGTTTGCTCCTCTGGGTTTACTGAATTGGTCTGTGAATCGATCACAAAAACAGCATTTCAAAGGGTTTAAAGAACTATGAGGTCTTTCTCTCTCTCAGACTTTAAGAAAACAAATATAGACAGCCCTGCAGACACTTGTGGCTGTGAGGTCCCAAAAGGCTTAGATATGTCTCTAGTCTTTTCACCACCACTCATAAAAACTTAGTGAAAAAAGCAGTGCATCAGTCCTTCCAATACAAGGCAAAGTCTGAAGGAAGTTGGAAGTAAACAGAGAAAAAAGAAACACGATTTGAGCAAAGAAGGAAAATGATCGGAGTATAGATTAAAGTAAAAATGTTTTTTTGGACTCCTGCCCAAATCTAGAGAGCAGGATTCAGATGCTGTGTAGGAAGAGTAACATATGAGGGATGGTCACCCCGAACAGGTTTGAACCTACATATAGCAGCTTAGATGGGACATGTGTTTTGGCTATCAGAGCCATTAAAATCCCATTACGCAGTGCAACAACAAGGATCATAAGTCTTTCAAAGGCTCCCATAATCATTCATCATTTAAATTTACCATGAATGATACATTTACATGTATAAAGATGCACATTGTTTGACATTTAATCGCTCTGCTACAATCCATCACTTTTACAATTTTATGTATAATAGAACTTTTAAGATTAATACGCAACTGCTTATCTGTGTGGATAAAGTCAATTCCATTTTTCCAGATTGCTGGAGCGTTCCCACTTGAAAAAACAAAAAAAACCCCAAAAAAAACAGAGGTTTTTAGTTGCTTGTTTCTCATGTAGATTGTTACTGTCAGTTGTTCAGTCTTTACAAATAGAGGTAGATTCTTTACAGTGAAGGCTAATGGTACCCTGACCTACAGGGAAGGAATGCCTACTCTCACCACAGCTGCAAACTAAGGCCCAGAGCCTGAGCTGACTCTGGGATCAAAGGTCACCCATGATGTGACTTGATCCCACACAATCAATGGACATAAGGTCCTGGCCTTTGCAAGAATGCCCTTAAAGGAGCATTGCATCTGGACAAATGATCAAGAGAAGGGATCAGAGATCCATAACACACCATAAGAATGCCAAATTTGCTTTTCAGTAATGAAGCAACATAGCATAACTTAAAGATAAACACACAAAAAAGAACACAAATCAAAATAATAATAATAATTGATATCCATAAAAAAGTCCTTTGTGTTTGAAGATCCACCCTAATACTTATCAAGCCCCTAAACGATTAATCTTTGCTCCTCTTTTTCTGACAAAAGAGAAAATAAACACACAAATCAAGGCTGAAAATGGCTTGGGTCTGCTAGACCCTTTTCTCTCATTCAGTGAGTGGGGATTTGTAAATATGTCGGTGAATACTTTTTCCTCTGGCTCTACTGAAGTGCTTTTTGCAAGTTAACTGAAACAGAAAGTGACTAACAAGAAGAAGTTAAACTGAGCATGCTTGCATGAAGTAGAAGTAGGGTACTATGATAATGCATTCCTCTCACATCACCTGAACAATATTTACCTTTAGCTGATCAATCAAGTGAGCAAGAAGCTGGTATTTCTACTCATGTGACCTCTGCAGTTTAGTATGTTTATGTGTTTACAGTCGCTGTTGTTGTAGATAAAATGCTAGCAGCATATCAACTTAGCTTTCTAATATATCCTCATGCCTTACCTTAACCTCTCATTTTATTGGTTCATCGCGGTGCATGCACTTTAGCTGTAAAGCCCCACATTGCAAGAAGTCAGGATTAGTTCCTTCAGTGTTGCCGATGGAAAGTCTGTTTGACTTCACTTTTGTGAGACTGGCCCTAAGATGTCAAGGCAAAAATCCTCAGCCAAAGCACTGATGGCTGATTTAGCTTATTACATAACTTTTAACATGTACAACAGTCTTACGGACATGTTATCAAGGCTGAAACCTTGATTTGTATTAGAGGAGTAATTTAGGAAATGTGAAAGCCCACCAGGTGAATTTTTAGGAGAAAAAAGAAAAAGGAATTAGGGGTAATCTAAACATTTTCTTTCTTTTTTTTACATTCTTTGTGCAGAAAACAACAAATGCAGGACTCGGAGTCCTCGTTAATTAGTATTAAAGTATATACAATGGAATTCTCTTCTCTTCCCTTATTCTTTAATTTGAAATTTCTGTACTCTTCCACATTTGGCATTACTTAAACCAAGTCAGTCCACCCATGATACAACCAGCCAAATAAACAGATAATGAGCTATTTTTTTTGCAGGAGACTTGGATTGTTAGGTCATTAGGATTCAGGGTTGTGTGGGCAAACCATTTTAATTGCATCTGCTGGACACACAGGCATGAACTCTGTAAATAACCCAGTCACAAGACTAATGTGTTCAACATTATCATCATCTAAATGGAAATAACATTTTGCTTTTGCTTTAACTCCACCAAGGCAGATAAATTTAAATTCATAAGACTGTAGAAATGTAAGTGCCAGTGGAGCTTTAAATTTAGGTTTCCAAACTGTTTAGATTTAGGCTTATAAATGCCCATTAATAGAAAGTCGCCTCCACAATGAGCAGCAGAAAGAGCCTTTGCATTGGTCTATTTCACACTTCATAAAGCAGAAACATATTATTCCATGCATTCATACTTGCATATCTCATCAACAGGTAAAGGGGATACAAGTTGAAATGATTAATTCGCCCAGCCATTTGCTCCACTTAGCTTCGGGTGTTTAGTATAAGTTTTAGAATGCAATATTGTGTGGAAATGCCTTTACTTGATGTTTTCAGCTCACGGCTAAGAATGAACTGTAAATTACCTCTTGCCCATAGCTGCATTCTTTAAAAAAACAAATACACACCACTGAGAAAAAAAAGGCTATAAAAAAGTCCTGTGAAACAGCATGGTAAATATCCCACCTCTGGAGAGGCAATTTACTAAACCTTGTAAGTCACTTAAATTAGAACTTATAAACATATTTTCATTTCTTTATTTTTCTTTTCTTTTTCTTGAATTAGTTAACATTTTAAAATAAAGACATTCAAATTTGATCAGAAATATAATTGGCTCCTTTGAGAGCCATGCAGGGTTGAGGTCAAAAGGTTAAGCTTCAGGTAAGTGTGAGACAGCTCTGCTTCTTATTCCTGTCCACTTTAATAGAATCCATAGGGGTTCTGTGGTAAACACAGCAGGGATGTGAACCTTTAGGAGTGGGAGAATGAGTGGCTGGTGTTCTACTTTAGGCTTCATATAATGACCAACAAGCCCCCCCTTTTCTTCATTTCCAATATGCCACCTCCCACTCCACCATTACTGCTTCAGCTCTGTAGGTTTGACCACTAAGACCCTTATTCAACCTGCGTATATGAGAAACCTTTCTTTTCCATCCACTCTTTCTCTTCTCCAGTTCAGTGCTCCCTCACTCTAGTGAGAGGCAGGTCCTTTTCAGATGGCTGGCCAAGCTCCCGCTGTTTTATGGGAAGTATTGTGATCCCACAAGCTCTCTCAGGGGGATCAGCACTTATGAGGGCCGATAGAGCTGCTGATTCGATCTTCTCTTCTTTCACAGCCTTTCTCGAGTTTTTCATCAAGACTTCATCGCCCACTCGCCATGGGAAGCCTTGGCGCAAATTCTGTGTCCGTGAAACAGACATCATATGTGACAGTAGAGACACCGACGAGCACAGGGCGAGGACCAAAATTCAGATCAACCCTGCCACATAAAAGCAGTGAAATTTTAAATATTCAGCAAACTTTCTTTCAAATAGTTTGTTCAATATATAAAACCCATTCCCTCCCAATGGACAGTCATATTCATTCTAGAGAGCAGAATTAATCATAAGTGCCCTTTGGAGGAATCAGATCATTTTAAAGATGGATTAAATCATCAATGACTTCAATTGAACTTATTTAGCATCCAAAGGGCCACAGATCTGTTCACATCGGTCTCTTAGTATCACAAATAATCAGCATGAAATTAAAGTTAGATTTTCTTCAGATTGTAACTTTTCTGTTTTAAACGTGGCCTTAGAAGAGTTCGGTTATATCAACATTAAATATTGATATACAATGTCAAACACTGTTTATGGGCCTTTGCATGCTTTACATTACAAGAAATTTTAAGCACCCATTTTTATGTCTGGTTTATTTAAAAACTTGTTTTTTTTCAGTCAATTGTGACTGTTCCTTTTACTGAGCATTTGCCTTCTTCAAAGCATAAATCAAATGGATTTAAAAGGTCATATTCAGATTTGTAACTACAATGGAGTATTAGGGTCACACTAAGAAAAAAATTCTAATGGGCTCTTTTTTTTTACCCCTTACTCAGAATAAAGTGGAAATGTTGACAATAAAGTTGAAATTCTCTCTTTATTTTTGAGACTGTATTTCGACTTTATTCTCAACATTTCCACTTTGATCTGTAAGTGAGAGAGGAAGTTAAAACAAATCCATACAATTTTTTTTTCTTAGTGTGGCCCTAATACTCTGTCGTAGTTACAAGTAAAAATACGACCTTTTAAATGTAACAGTTGTATTACATGTGGGAAACAGAATCTAGGAGAACCTCATTGTATGTGTAAATTCCCTGCATTTTTCTTCATTAGCTTCTAAAAACATTGTGCAGCAATTCCTAACAAACCAAGATCCTTGAGTCATTGATCAGCAAAACAAAGATTGGCACACATTACTGTTTATTATGGTTGATGCATTAGAGAACCTTGATATGTTTTACTGGATGATCTTTTTATTTTTTTCCCCAGTGCAGGATGCTTAATTGCCTGTTTGATTCACTAGCATATGCATGTGATTGGCCTAAGGGAGAATCTGGGCACTAATTGTTGATAAAGGTAGTACTTTAATTGTAGACTCACAAGGCATTTGTCTCAGCATTTCAGTCATTGGAGCAGCTCTGCAACTGTTCATGCTTTTCGTTTATCCCTCCTGTCGTGTTCACCTCCCCTCCCTTACTATAGTGTTCCCAGTCAGAATTGACCCGTCTGTTTTAGGGCGTATTCACATATGTGGCCGTGCCAGAAAATGGCCAGAGAAAAATGCAATTTTTTTCTGTTCACATGGTGTGGGTCAATCGGGTCTCAATCCGTACTGGACTCGAGTGACCGACTAAACCAAAACAGCACCGGTACGGAATACAAACATTCTGTAGCCATCTAACAAACCAGGAAGTGAGAAGGACCGACGTCATAAAACGAGCGATGGCCTAGAATGACAACAAATGAAGAACTCACTAGCATTAATGGAGGCAAGAAGAGCGTTGGTACTCAACATGATGGCCTGTTCAAATAAAGATGTTGAAAACGATGCCCTGCTCATCCAGCAAGTTTTCCGGTCACAAATTTGAGCCCGTATAGCAAGGATGCTGCGTTGTTTTGGTTTGTTTATGGTCTTGTGGCGACTTGCGTCGGCGGTGTCGTCACCTCCGCCTGGAGCCTGCGTCTGGTCTCGAGTAGGGGCAGAGTCCTGCTTGTGTTCACATGATCCGTATCCAGTTGTACCTGGACTCTGATACCACCTCCAAAGAAGGTTTCTTAGGCCGCATCCTGGCACGGTCCAGATTGTGTTCACATGGTACGAAATAAGTGGATTTTGAGCAAATACGGTACCCAAATACGGATTTGAGTCGCATGTGAAAACGCCCTTAACTGCTCTTAAATTAGCACAAAAAAACTTTTTTCACCACAAAATTTTTATTCAACATTCTTTAGCAGGGAACAATGTCTCAAATTAGTGTTTAAAATGAATTTATTGAATTAGACATTAAATAACTGCAGTGAAAATACAATTAGGCACTGAAAATATATTACAAAATAAACATGTAGTGTAAAAAAAAGGAGTCGTGTGTGTGCGCGCGCGTGTGTGTACATGGGAATTCATGTACATGAGTGTCATGTGACACGTAGGTCAGAGTGGGCCTCGCAAACATAGGCATCACATTTTCAGCATCTCAGGCTTCTTCCTGATGGCAGACAGTTTGTCATTTCACCAGCGGATGGGTCGGGTATCTCTGTTATCAAATCGAATCATTCTTGAAAGGACATGAAACTGTTCTAATGACATAGTTGCCCGGAAAATATAGGCCTGCCAGACTCTGCATCACACAGACTTTTTGTAACATCATTGTTTGAGCGATATTCTCCTGCTAAAATCAACAGTCCTATGTAGGCTTGGAGGTCTACCAGGTCGATTACTCTCCAGGAATTCCTGGACACACACTTCCCCTCCAGGTTTATCATCTCCAGTATAATAAACCATACTTTCAAAAAAACATTTATGAATGACCTGAAGCTTATTTAGAGAATACTGTATGCAGTTTCAACCATATTTTGCCACAGTTTATCGTTTACACATGTGTTAGAACTTACAAATCATGTTTTCACATTTATTATCGTCATTTCCAATTTATTCTCGAAGTGAGGAAGGGGTTTTAAAAAAAGGGAAAATCCATCAGAATTTTTTTTCTTAGTGTGGCCCTAATACTCAGTTGTATATTTAATCATAAAAAATGCAACCTTGTATAGACAAATTAAGAATTACAGATACTTTTATTGAAAAAAATGCAGTTAGTGTCTTCTATGTCGAGTCCACATTTGCCAAGTTCATCCGGCTGGCCAGATTGGACCTTCTGCCAGGCTGGTTTTGGCCACATGTTTAATACCCATACTCTAGTCTAGACCATATATAAAATATCAGCCTGACAAAATATTTTCCAAATTTAGTCAATGATAATTGCAAAATGAGCCTCATGGATTGTATAGTAAATAGAAACTATGGGGACATTTAAAATACTAAAATCATCTTAATCCCTCTCACTACATCTGAAAGGGATTTGAGAAACTTCAGCACCTTTTATTTTTACTTTGAGAAATTAACACTAGTAACATAATTTATCAGTAAACACAAATATGAAATTCCCCTCTGCCTATTTTTATGTAACATTCATTAAACACGGCAAATGCAACATCCATTTTAGTCCTTGTATACTGCAGTCTCTAAGCCAATGTGTCATATATGGCAACTTTCTAAAGTGGGCTGCAGCTTTTTTTTTATTATTTTTTTTATCATTATCATTATTTCTTTATAGGGTCTTAATGGAAGCAGGGGCTAAAATTCACTGATTAGATGGTGACACATACCTTTTGACAGAAAAGTCATTATGATGAACTTTTAAGTAAGAAATAGTGGTTCATTTGGAATCCCCTCAGCTGAAATTTCCAGTGAAGCTTCCAGTTTCTAGGATCAAAGATCACCAACCTCAAACTCAAAATCCTAGAAGGCTGGTTAAAATTGTATTAAGCCACTTTTTTTATTAAACACCCCCTTTTTGTCTCATTAAATCAATGGCAAGCACAGTATTGTCGACTTTGTAGCTGTGGACAAGTCCTGTTTGCTTGTACCAAATTTAGCATTATGTGTTGTTTTCATCAGATCTTGCTAAAAATGGCTAACCTGAAAAGCCCACTGCTTTTCTGCCTTGTTGAACAGGAATACAAGTTCTTCCAAATTACAGAATCATGATGTATGAAGGCTTTCACAACAGGAAGTTTTAAAGCCTAAAAGTAACTGTGAACTCGTTAGCTCAAAGAGGATACAATAACTTGCCAACACCCATTATTTTGTGATGGTAAATACACTGCTGACTGTCTGTCTTTTTTCAGGACTATTGCTTGACAGTGTTAATGAGTGAAGCAGTACACACTTGCTGCATTGTTTTTTTGATACTCTTGTAGATAACAGCAGAATGCAGAAGTTTTTGTAAACTGATAGTGAAGGGTTATGGAGGGAAATCCCACTGGCACAGCCAGCATTTACTGGTATACCAACTCACAAAGCCAATAATCTCTGTGTCATTAAGAGTGATTTTCCTCCACTCAACCTAATGTGATGACAGAGATAAAACCATGTTGTTCTAACTGTACATGGGAGACTGAGGGGAACTATTAGCCAGACTAATGATGACAGCACTAACATGAACTGACTCAAAAAGGTATGCTCTAAAGATAAAATCTTATAGCAAGCATTTGATTTGCGTCCCTCTTACATTTGTGATGTAGTAATATAGATAATATGGTTCAGCAACTCTGCTATTACAGGTTTAACTACAATTAATGCTTTAAAAAAGTTAAAGTATGAACAGTTGATAGGAAAATCACCAAATGAATAACACTTGACAATGCTAAGGTTTTGCCCTTGCAATATTTTCTTTATACAGAAATTTTGAGGGGTCATCTAAATCATCCCACAAGTCCATATTGATGTGTTCCAAAGCACCAGAAAAAAAAGTTCTTAGACAGCATTTTACTAAGATAGCTTTAAAAACAACAATCCGTGTTCTGGTACATGGAGGGGTGCTGTACAGGTCATGCATTCATTTTAGAAACAAGCGGAAAGTTGTCACACGTACCAGAGAGAAAAGCCCAAGTGTAATTACCACGCTGGCAGATAACCCCTGCAATCTCCGCAGATACCGAGACTTCCGCTGCACCTCACACAGGCTCGCACGACTGTCTCCAGTCCTTTGAGGGGCCTTGTTAAACATGTTTGTTTTGGTTTTGACAGGTTTCTGTCAAAGACAGACAATGCAAGGGAACTCCGAAGGCCAGCTATCATCCCAGTTGTTCCACGCTTTGTTTAGTTAGTCACTGCGTTTCAGGGGTTTAATAGCTTCCTCTACTTTCCACTGCCTGCATATGAAGCTCAGAGCCAACATGTCAGTACAAACATGTGTCCAAAGATATCACATGTCTGTGTTTGAGAAAAACAAGATTTTTTTCCCCTCTCTTCTTGTGTGTCTTTGTTTCACTTTATGTCAAAGTATAGCTTAATAACACTGGAATGAGCCACTGCTACCCCACGGAGCAAACAGTCGCTTAATGTTTCATAAACGTCATTTGGAAGTAATTCAGTAAGCACCCTCATGAAAAAGAGATGAAATACAGATTGCCACTGGGTATATTAACACCTGTCACATCAGAACAATATCATATTGCATTGTTGTAGTTATGTGGCTTTCTATTATTTTCTCGACTCCCAAAACGTCACCTTGCCCTCTCAATCTATAATTACCACCTTAAATCAAAAAAAAAAAAAGCCCCTAATATAGGATTTGTGGAAGCGGGTAGAGCAAAACAAAATAAAAAAAAAGGAGAAACATATCATCACACCCAACATATGTGAGACATGTGACGTTTAGAAGTCATGGGAGCAAAGCCTTGAGGGCATACAATCAATATTACATTTTCCATTGCCACCTTCATAGCGATTGTAAATGGCTTGTGTCAAAAATAATAACAGGTTGTATCAGGAACCTTGGGTTTGCAATTTCGCTCCTTGTGCTTGGAGGCCCCGTCTGCTCTCCCTCCCTTACTCAGGCACCACTGGGTGTTAATGACGCCGTGGTGGCAGACACTTCTCACACCAGAGCTGACCCCCCCGCACAATTCCTTATCTCTTTACTCCTGACAGCTCCAAGAACCGTGTGGAAAATGTACAGTACATGTAAGAAAAATGCTTACCACTACAGATGATTAGCTCTTTGTGCAGTTTTCAGCGCTCCGCCAGTAAAACAGTATTATTAGCAGGGCTGAAGAGATTAAATCTAGTCTTCTTCTGTTGTCATAGCACTCTAGGCAGCAATGAGCGAGATGAGATGCAGTAATATTCACACTAGAGGGACAGACTCCTCTTCACTGGAATCAGAGCTACTTTAAGTTCTGCTCAGAGAGGGCCACTCAACTGAATTCTTTTTTTAAAGAGGAGTTGATTGCTTTATCTCATCCAGCCATTATCTCTTGTGTGGATGACTCTGCCCTCTGTGCACATGGACACACATGCACACAATATTTGCTGAAGTCTTCAAAATTCTGAAAAGGGAGAACTCAACACAGATGTAGCCTCTAACCCTCATTTGAAAGTCATCATTCTTGTACATGTTTGTTCAACTGCAACACGCACATAGCATCATAAAGCAGTCCCAAACTGATAATTTTCTCAGAAATACTCATATCTAAAGTGAGTGGAAGCTTTCCAGATGGGGCAAATGTTATGAGTGAAATTTCAACAGACACACATGCTGAATTTTTAGGGGAATTTATGTCTATGAAAACCTCCATCATTGATCATCTCTATTGCACAGACTCAAATAAGCACTGGCAGCTCCTTTCTAAAACAGAAGGTTGTCACACTTTGAGCAATGTCCCCTGTGATATAATGGTGTCTATCCCCTGCTATGTGATAAATGAGTTTCAGCAAAGAGTGCTATGTAGGTGTGCAAAAACCAAAAGTAATACAGTATGACAGGATGATGCTGTGGCCAATCATCACCTCAACTGACAAAAACCTGGTGGCTTTGACTCTTTTTCTTCCTTCTTATCCATCCAGTCAGGCCCTTTTATACTCATGTCTCTGTCTGTGCAGGGCTTTTAAATTGTTCACTCTTATCTGAAGAGGAATCTGCAGGAAGTCACTGAATCCCTGCTTATCTCAGCTAATTGTGCTTGTGTGCATGTGTGTGTTGCAAAGGAGGAGGTGACTTGAGAGGTTGCCAGATGCCGCAGGATGCAGCAGAGCACGTCAGGACAAGAGAAGCAGAGAAAAAAAAAACAACAGAAAAAAAAGAAAAACAGCACGACTGACAGACACAACACTAATATCTCATAGAAACAAACAACATAAGCACTCACACCATAACGTCCATAAATAAACCAATTGAAACACAGAGGGCATAGGTGACATTTAATCCTTCCATCATATCTGAGCCAAAAGGCATATGTCAAGGATGTTCAGACCTTGCGTGTGTACTCTTTTGGAGCTGTAAAAACTGGGCTTGGTGAAGTTATATAATTTTACCCTAAAAAACAGGATACTATTGCTAAACATCTGTCCTGACAAAATCAAATAATCACATTTCAGGTATTTCCTCACTCCGGCAAACAGAAATGCACAATAGGCCTTGGCTAAAAGGACATGCACTATCCGGTTTTGCTGTATGAGATACTGTATGGCTCCAATGGGCGTCTTAAGAAGGTGATAAAAAGGTCTGTGACCTTCCCAAAATGAAAGCCCCCCCCCNNNAGAGTGTTGTTTGAGGAAGAGAGAGTGGGTGGTCTGTCACTTGGTTTATGCACCTCTCTCTCCACAAACAGCCTAAATTTACATCCTTTTAATGGCCGCTGTGTCCACTGGCTGTTGTAAATCAAGAGAGGAGTTTTAACCTCTAGGACTCAGCAGGGGTTAGTGCTGAGGGCAATGGCGACTGCTGTTTTGGCCTCTAGGAAGGAGCAAATGGACACCCTTGAGAGCAAAATGCTTCAGACTGCTAGAGGTCATGCATGTGTTTTGAGTCCAGCTTTCAAGAGATGGTCAAAACATAAATCACATTAATGGCAAAAATATATGAGGAACAGGTGATTAAAAACAACAGCAAACTGAAAACACAAGCTTTCACAAATGATTCAATAACTAATATGGTTAGAGTCGGAACTATAAACTCTGATACTGCCATTTGGGGAAAAGCTGTTGGTGTGGAGGTTATTGATAAAATCCAGGAAACAACAGAGTTTATTTTACCTTTTCTGCTTCACACTGACACACACAGTTCTTTGCCCACTGGCTTTTTTCTGCCATCACAAAGGGCATTCACACACAGTGAGATCTCACAGGCACAAATGAGCAATCAGTGTAAAAGCCAAACAGCTCACAAAACTAGAGGCTTTTCTAAAAGGCCATTGGCAATTGGCTTCTGTATAATTGAGATCCTGGCCGATTATTTTAATTTGATTGTCTAATGACCATCTGAATGAGATCCTTACCCTAATAAGAGTTCTATCTGACCAGCTGCCAGCGGGTGAACAGGTGTCAGTCAAGTACGGCCCCTCTGAATTGGCATAGTGTAAATTCAGGAACATTGCATTTTTATCCGCATAAACACACCTAAAGTAATCATTTTGTTTTTGGATTGGAAGACTGGAGTGTTAACCAGATTAGAAAATAAATACATAAAATGAAAAATTACAGTTGACTTCGAGCTGTAAAATGAGAGAATCGTGATTGATTAAAATTTTCCGAGTGGCAATTTTTGACCTGTCAAACTATAATTCCCATTCGTCATTGCTTCATCAATGTTGATGGGGCTATTTCCAAACCCATTCCCTGAGAGGGAGAAACATGGGTTTGACCTTATGCAACAATATAAAACATTGCTTTCCCCACTTCCATGATTCTCCATCCACATGAAAGTGGGGCTCAAATGAGGTTATTGATTGTGCTCTTGCAAATATGGTGAGGTAAGGGAATGACACTCCACTTAGAAACCACTGCACAAATGTGCCCTAAATCACAAAAATGGAGAACAAGTAGTTAGTGGCATGAATGTCGGTCTTTGCAAGGGTGAGTACTTGTGCATTCACTCAGTGTTTAATCAATGGATAAAACTGTCTATCCATTCAAGTATTGATGTTTCCTATGACAACTGCTTATCCACGTAAAGCAGGGAGACACCAGGGGCCTTTCAATCATTTGCGTGCTGAAGGGAGCACAGAGCAGAGGAGGTTGGCTGAGACACATGAATCTCCTATACTGGATTCACGCTGCATGCACAATTCATTATTCCACTGCCACAATACAAGTTAAAAGCAGAGGAGGAGTCAATCACTGTGTACACGGCACAGGTTCTGCCACTGTGTGAGAGCTCGGCTGGGTCATTCCCTTATGATGGCAGTTAATCAATACAGGTCCACTCCTTTTGATCTGCTGCCTCTGACCAACAACAATCCCTAACAACGGTATAATTGCAATGACCATAATGGTGCCCATTCTTATCATCCCACACCAGAGAAGAAGGAGGGGAGGTTGAGAGATAGCATTCAGGTGATCTCTATCAGCCTTTCCAAATGTACACACGCAGGTACAGTCTGCATGTAGTTCTGCATCATCATGCTTCATGGTATTGTGGTATGGGCAGTCTGTCTAGTCACCTTATTAACGTCATGTTTAGACACATATCGACCAGACTGCAGTGCTGATCAATCTGTGGTAAGGAAAGACAATAATGCAGAGTTCATTTCCATGTTGTCTATTGTCTCTAAGGTGCATGCGTGTTCTGCTTTAGAAAACAATTATCATTTCCCACAGGTTTGTTATAGACTGTCGCTGAACTTACTGTAGAAACTTGGCTGATGTCATTATACGATAAGCACAAAATAAATGTAGACTTTAGTTTATTGTGTGCTAAAACGCGTTTTCTATGATGATGACAGCTTTTTTCTAATAGGACCAGGATCACTTAACATTTCATGAGTAATATGGCTTCTTAATCTCTCTGACACTGTGAACATATGACAGATCTATGAGATGATGGAACAGACTGGTAACATAATAAAGGTGCCCTTCTTCTCACTCAGCATCTCTAATATTAATATTTTCATCCTGTAATAACTAAAAGCCATTTCATTACTCATTAATCAGTCTATGAAGCCGCCGCTTTTCAGTGCACATAGAAATACGATCCTGCGATTTCACAGGAAGAGCAATGTCTAATGTGGCTGCAGCTGGCAGGATAATAAAACACAGTATGCATGTTGTCTGTCAAGAAACCTTACCTAGGCATGCCAGAGCAACAGTCAGGCCAAGTGATGTAGTGGCCTAATTCCACACAGTAAGATACAGACATTGCATCGCTGTTGTGTCTTCCAGGCCTGTGTGACAATCAATACTTAAAACAACAGCAAGAAAATATGTGGAATCAGCACCTAAGAAGTAAAATTGCCACAAAATTGATTTGCAGAGGGTTCGATCAAGCATTCAAGTGGGTTTAAACTGTGCACAATGTTGCCACTCAGATCACTCATCAAATCCATATCAACCTGTAGGCTTGCAAGTTTTGGTGTTTATTAAAGTGACTGATGGTTAAAGAAGACATGTCAGCATAAAGCAGAACATCCTGAGAATGTACAGACACTGAGTCTGATTTATGCGTATGGTCATCCATGTGAGAAGTTGCGTGTGTTGGTGCATGTGTGTTTGTGTTTTTCTTTGTGTGTTTAAATCAATGGTCATCCCCCTGATACAAGATGGCCTCATAAATCATTGTTTGTTGATCACTTGTCAGGAGGCTGGGGCCTTATGGCGTTCTCCTAATTATTCCAGCTCACAGCCCCAACGGATGAATAAGGACAGGAATGCCAAAGCAAATCAGGGCAGTGGACTTTACAGAAATATGGCCATAAAGGTGGTTTCGTTTGGATGGGGGGGGTTGAGAATGGAAGTTTCAGGAAAAGAGAAAAGAGAAGGGGGAAGGGTGAGTGTGTGCGTGGGTTAGGGTCGAGCAAGTTGAATTCTAGGGTGCAATGGAGTGAGAAATCAAGCATATGAGATATCAGTCACGCAATTCCAATGTGCTATAAGACCCTGTCATGACAGGAACAAACTGGTTTCCTGATTGACATTGGAGGAAAATAACTAAATCTGACCATTTGATCAAAAGATGCCTCTTATCTCACAACAAACCCAAATTGAACATTTCTTTTTTCTTTCCTCATTGTCACGTCTTAAGTGGCGTTAACTCCAGAAACACAAAGACTCTGTAATCCGTGTTCAGGTCTTTATGAGTAATAATCCCTGATTATGAAGCCTTACTTAAACGACTAACTTTTTTCCTTGGGTTTTTTGTTTTGTTTTTTGTTTTTTTAAGGGGCGAGGGGGGTCTGAGTCAAAACCAAACATGTTAAATCCATCAGTTTTTGAGCAAGGAACTGTGTAATGACAAATTCTGTCAAATAGTAAGGCTAAGTGGTCAGAGTGTAGTATTAGCTTTCAGTGTCATTAACTTTTCAGCAGTAAGCAGGTTTCTGTCGCCACTGACCAAATTGCTTTAAATGCAGGGCAATTACACGGTTGAGGCTGGTGCTTAAAAGATGAGGAGAGTATTTCTATAGTAAGGCCTAATGGGATTATTAGTGAGTTGTTATGTGAGAGGAACTTGCAGATCACACTAATACTGGTAGCGGAATTACGCCGTATGTTTCAGTGATATACTGTACCAGCAAACCGGTCCTCAGGTTAATTAGTGGATTACCCTTTATAATGAACAAATCTGTAAAAGGGAGTTAAATAATTCATTGAATAACTCTATCACATTTTCCTGCAACTCTCTTTTCCACTTTAAACCCTTTTTTACTTTTTTTTCTTATTTTATGTTTTGCCACACTAGTTCCAATATGCAAACATGGTGGCAGTAACACCTTGTTATTCAGAGTTAAAATGTATTAGCTTGGGGCTTAAACATGGTCTTAGTATGTTTAAACCATGCTGAGCATATCACACAGGCCATGCAAGCTCTTCCCTTTGATATATATTTGCAGCATAATGTGTGGTTTTGAAAATCAATGAGCGGGGCTCTTTTGATCACGGTTGTGTCCCTCATCTTACCACTCCATGAAAAATGGAGTATGACTGTACGGCCACAGAGGTAAACCACATACCGACAAAACATGTACAGAAGCTGAGTTGCAGGTCTGCTTTTGGTGTGAACAGCAAAACATCATATTGTGACCAGCAGTCTGGAATAGATTATTGAACACAGACTGGTTCTGTTTTCAACACATGCCATTAATCTGATGAATATGAACAGAATATCAGTTACAAAAAGGAAAATCCCATTATTTTGGTGAGTTTAATAAGTCCAATGATGAGGCAATAGATATTTTTTTGTCGTGACATCCAACACAACTTTCAGTGATGGAATTCCAGCCTTGTCTCTCTGCATGTTTTGCAGAACAGAGGCGTATGAAGAAAAGGGAAGTGT
>JAPMNP010689981.1:300-17276 GCA_029874935.1 Atherina boyeri | reverse complement strand
CACACACACACACACACACACTAAGCATGTGACCCAGTTATACTCAGTGAACCTTGAGCTCGAGTTTTCAGGGTTTACAGTCCTTCATCCTCTCTGATAGGGGTCAGAGGTCAGCAAGGGATCTGAGGGACTCAACAAAACAAGGTTGTAAAACTGCTGATAGGGGAAGGCGCCCTGAGGATTTATAGATGCTGTATTTCCACCCCTGTGTTCAGGTCACATAATGTGTCTTGGCTAGTTTGTTCGGTAATCATGCATGCTTTACACGCTGTTAATCATTTTGCTTCACCTTAGCAAGCAGCCATTTTGTGGGTTTTTGATGGTGAAATTGTATCCTCTGATCAACACCCTGTTTTTTTTTGTCTTTCTTCCTATCCTTATTATCACTATCTTCCCAGTAGCTGTTTAATATTATCAAATTAACTTGTCTCTCTTATTTCTCTACAGGCCCCAGATCTGATTGGATGGTTTTGTCAGAATGACAGCCGAAGATCCTGCTTCTTCCTCGACCATGAGCAATAACGCGGCCCCCTCCAAACCCTCCACACCCTCTGCTGCCTCCCACCATTCCCTCCATGGACAGATCAATACCCCGGAGGGTGTTGCAGGAGCTCCCAACGAGGCTGCACTGGTGACCTTGATGGAGCGCACCGGCTACGGTATGGTGCAGGAAAACGGTCAACGCAAATACGGCCCCCCTCCAGGTTGGAGTGGTCAATGTCCTCCTCGGGGATGTGAAATCTTTGTTGGCAAGATCCCACGAGACGTTTATGAGGATGAGTTGGTTCCAGTGTTCGAGTCCGTAGGACGCATCTACGAGATGCGTCTGATGATGGACTTTGACGGGAAAAACCGAGGGTACGCATTTGTGATGTACACGGAGAAGCACGAGGCCAAGAGGGCCGTACGGGAGCTGAATAACTATGAAGTGCGGCCCGGGCGGCTGCTGGGGGTCTGCTCCTCTGTGGACAACTGCCGTCTTTTCATTGGGGGCATTCCCAAAACCAAGAAGCGTGAGGAGATCCTGGAGGAGGTGTCCAAGGTGACGGAAGGCGTGTTAGATGTGATAGTTTATGCCAGTGCTGCAGACAAGATGAAGAACCGTGGCTTTGCCTTTGTAGAGTATGAGTCACATCGTGCAGCCGCCATGGCTCGCAGGAAGTTGATGCCCGGGCGTATTCAGCTGTGGGGCCACCAGATTGCAGTAGACTGGGCGGAGCCAGAGATAGATGTAGATGAAGATGTGATGGAGACAGTGAAGATTCTTTACGTCAGGAATCTAATGATGGAGACCAGCGAGGAGACAATTAGACAGGTGGGACTTGCATGTCATCTTTTCATTTGGGGGAAGTTAAGATGTTTGCATGCATTTGCTGCCTCACTTCCTATCATGCTCTGCCTGACATAGCTACACAGTTTCAGCTCTCTTTTTGATAATCCAATCAAATGGCATTTCTCCCCTTTTTTTTTTTTGTTTACCAGGTTTTCAGCCAGTGGAACCCTGGATGTGTGGAACGTGTAAAAAAAATCCGTGATTATGCTTTCGTCCACTTTACATCCCGGGATGATGCTGTGCTTGCTATGGACAACCTCAATGGCACAGAGATTGAAGGGTCCTGCATCGAGGTGACACTTGCCAAGCCGGTAGATAAAGAGCAGTACTCGCGCCAGAAGGCCTCCAAAGGCGGCGTTACTGCCACTCCAGAAGCCACTCAGCAGAACTTCGTTTATCAGTGTGACCCCTACACATTGGCTTACTATGGTTATCCCTACAACACCCTCATTGGACCCAACAGGGACTACTTTGTGAAAGGTTAGAGTTTTTTAAAAAATGTTTTTTAAAATGATTAGGTGCATAAGCAAAAACTCTTTGAGCCAGTGTTTTGCTTTAAGGATTTAATAATGACAGTCAGAAGATGTTAGAGCAATGATAAACATAGTCATTCGTAAATGTTCTCAATGACGAGAAATGAATGATTTAATCTTTGATGATAAGACTTTCACTTGACAACAGTTTTAAGAAATCTTTAACTTGATGAGGGTTTGTGGCTGAAAATCAAAGACTTGTTTGTAAAAGACAAAGACAAAACAAGCTGATGGACCAATGAATGCTAATCCCATTACCTTACATGATTGATTAGATGTGGTCTTGGGTGGGATGAGGATGATCTAATTGACTTTCAACAATCATTGTGTTTTGGTTTTCTCTCCAAAGGATCCCCAATGATACAGAACAATGGTAATCTCTCACATTCATATTCTGCCTTTAATGAACAATGAGCTTTCTTGCCATGTGACAAACTTTACGTTTTCTAACACCATCCTTTTCCTGCTGTGCTGTCACCTCCCATTTCATGCTGGGTTATTGCAAGGCCCTCACCAAAGCTTCAAAACATTTTAGAGTACCATTTCACATTGCTGTGTACTTGCATAACTCCATCTGGTTCATAGAATCGGGATAGCACTCAGGAAGCCCAAATTGACAAGAAGAACTCCAAACAAATCCTGAGTAAACATTGCTGAATTCTTTTAGTGACAACCGTCTTGTACAAGCAGCTAAACAAGTCTCTCTTACATACAAAGTCCTAAATTTGACGTAAAGTGCCCTACAAAGTAGTCTAAGTCTTAAACCGCAACTCCTGTCAACATACTACTTTAATTGTATTTTTAAGCAGGTACTGTGCGAGGTCGTGGGCGTGCTGCTGCTGCAGGTAATCGTACCCCTGGGCCGCGTGGGTCATACCTCGGAGGTTACTCTGCCGGTCGTGGCATCTACAGCCGCTACCACGAGGGCAAGGCCAAGCAGCCCGAAAAGTCCTATGAGCTGATGCCCAGTCTGGAGCTTGCTGCCTCTGTCAACCCAGTTGGCATCAAACCTGGCACAAGTCAGTGAGACAGACATAACCGTCCATGTCCTTGCCCATCTCCGAAGCCTTTTTACTAAACCTCTCTCCTTTGTGGTTTGAGGAACCCTTTTGTAAATAAGCATGATAGCTGTTGCTGGATGGTCATGTGCCAAAAGACTTCCCTTTATCTGATATACAGAAAGGAAAAATAAGATGAGACATATCTGTACTTTAGCATGACCAGAAAGTAGCTGCTTTATTTCATTCCTCGTTCTATCTTTTTTCCTCCTCATTAGAAATTTGTCTTTTCGGGCGTTCAGACGGAAAACAGCGCTATGTTGAAGAAACTTGAGGGGCTGCATTGGTCGGAGCTTGTTTTAAACTTAAAATAAACACGTTTGAAAGATTGGAGGTAATTAAGGATTAAAATTATATAGTTTTGCCATTTTCTTTTAGGTTTAGCCACTACTAATGCAGTAGTCCCACAGAAATTAAAGTGAGCTGGGGGGTTTTCCACACAGTGCTGTTATTTGTCTGAACATGGTTCTTCCACAACTGCACTTCACACATAGACGCAGCTTCAACTATGACTTCTGAAAGATGGTTGATATTATCTTATCTTTCTATTTTGGAAAGAGGTAAAACACTACAATATTTTTAAAAAAAAGCATGACCCACAATGCAGTAATTCACAAAAAACTATAGATCATCTATGTTCATAAAGTTTTCCATTTTGTTAAGCATCAACAGCTACAGTCAAAGAGGAGCTGACGGTCCAAACTAAACACACAAGCTGAAGATGATCTTTTCCACTCAACTTTGAACGCTTAAAGGATAATGCCAGTATTATAAGGAGTCGGGGCCTACTTATCAAAACATCTGATCCAACTAAGGGAGGTGTGACAGAAAAATTGTCACTTCCTGCTGCTAAATTGAGTTTTTTTTCTACCTTCTTTCCTGCCAGTAAGCAGAAAGAAATGTTGCTGAGCTAGTGCAAATTCTGGGAAGAAACTCAACTCAAATAAGACATGACAAAACAGAAACAGGAAATGTATTTACACATTTTATATGAGAGTAGATTGATGAGTGGGTCGAGACTTCACAGAGAAGAATTCAATATGAAAATGCAACACTGGCCTTATCCTTTGGTCTTCACTTTTATTTCCAAATTTACTAATCCAAATTGTTTGACATAATTAAATTGAACCGCCTATCATTGCTATTAATGCCTTGCATTTGGTGATCACAGGTTCAGTTTGTAAAGTGGATTTAACTGACGTTCCTTCTGGAACAAAATGACCTCAAACTGGAGCTTGGTCTTAGTCCCAGTCTGTGTGGAATCACAGGATCGCCACCAGATTAAAAAGACTTTTGTGTATCTGAAACAATGACTGATGTTGTGTTTGCTGTGTGTGTGCATGTTGAAGCAAGGGCGTTAATCCACAGTTGAGCACCATTCTAATCCGAATCACACCCCAACGCCAGTTTGTGTAACTTATTTTTTCCCCTGTTGTCCTAAACTGTATGCTTCACCCTTTCTTTATTAGTTTTCTCCAGTATTACATATTCTTTTCATAGATTGCTTTCTGATCTCAGCATGACCGCATGCATGTTTGAACATGGCTGCATGTTTGTGAGCCGTCTCCTGCTGTACTTTAATTGCAGCCCAATCTGTTATCCAGCCTTTCATTTTTTCTTTCTGTGTGTAGTGGCATTGCCTACACTGGGTGCACAGTACCCAGTGTTCAGCACCGCTCCTGCTGCCAAACTGATGGAGGAGGGAAAGGTGCACACAGTGGAGCATCTTATCAACCCTCTGGCCATGCAACACCCTGAACACAACACTGCCTCTGCTGCTGCCACAGTCCTACCTGCCGTGTCAACGCCTCCACCCTTCCAGGTGTGCCTTATGACACAGGAGAATGCTTGATGTTGATCAAAGCTGTAGAACGTCCCAAAATATGCAGATGTTTAAGAAAGTGTTACAGGTCCATTTATGCCAGTCACAGGCTTAATAAAAAACAAAAACAAAAAAAAAACATATTTTCATCCAAACAAACTCACTCCGGAATGTACTTCTCCTGTAAATAGATAATGAATGTGCTCAGTGAATCCTAAGTTCTACATTGAGGACGATCATTGTTGCAACCGATGATTATTAACAGCCAATAACTAAATACCTGTGAATAATATTATAAAGTCTTTGAGCCAATAATATTTAGCATAATGTATTAAGTTATAACATTATTGGCTTGTTATTATGTTACTGGCCGAGCATTGATAAAAAATAAGAATAATCCTTTGAAAATGTAATAACTACAGCCAATAATGTTATGATACATTTTGGTATTTGTTGTAAAAAAATCTTTATTTAGGATATTTCATATTCACTTAGTTATGTCATTTCATAATCACATGTCAGTGTCTCTATTGGATGTTGCATTGTCAAATAATTTACCATATTCTTTAAAAACATTTAATAATAATAATTTATTTCAAATATTTGTCAAGGAAATTGTTAAAATAGTTTAGACCTCACAAGGTTAGCTTTATTATCCAGTGTGGCAATTAGTTTTGCAGCCAGCAGCAATAACGACAAAAAAACAACAAAAAATACCACACACACACACACACACACACACACACACACACACACACGTACGCACACGCACACGCACACACACAGTATATATTTAAGAGATTAAAATAAAACATGATAAAAATTAAATCACCCAACCTTTTTTGAAAGCTCAATGACCACACACAGAAAAGAGTTTTTAAACCTGCTTTTCCTTCTATTGTTGCTACATTACTTAGTAATAACCCTTTCTCTTTCCCCTTTTTTCCCCAGGGCCGTCCAATCACTCCCGTGTATGCTATGGCCCATAACGTACAGCGCATCCCCACAGCCGCCGGCCTGTATGGAGCTGGTTACGTCCCCATCACAAACTACGCTGCCAACACAGCCGCGCTGGCCGCTCTCCAGAAAAACGCAGCTGTGGCAGCTGCCGCATATGGAGGCTACACCGGCTACGCCATGCCGCAGGCCTTCCCCGCCACGGCCTTCCAGCTGCCCATCCATGATATCTACCAGACATACTGATTAAGAGGCTCGCTCCGAGTAATCCAGCCTGTGACTGAATGACATCTCAGCGGTGTGTGTCCCTCAACTCAGAAGCATCTCATGAACTGGAGCTCTAAGGGAGCTTGCAGAAAATATTAAGAGGACAGGCAGTGACAAGATGACATCTGTTTTTGTCGCTGTTATCCTCAGTATAACCTAAAACAGATAAGGTGACCATCTCCCTTAGGCTGTGTCACTTTTTAAAATACTTCTTTTTTTGTTGTTTATATCATCACAAACGTAGAATACACCTTCATCCTCTCCACTGATAACCACAACTCTCCATAACCCACCTTCACTTTTTGTCTGAACCCGCTGTGTTGTTGCTATGGCAATGGGAACACTGAAGGTACATTCAAGTATTTATGAAGATAAGATGCATATTTAAAGTTTTATTGTCTGAAGGTCTCTCTCTCTCTTTGTTTTACGGTGGTATTTGTTCTCAGAAACAGACCTTTACAGCTGAAAGTGTAAAAACAAAACAGAAAGAAAAGTGAGTTGAAAGGAAGAAAAAATGTAGGCTACAACAGGAACTACTGATAAAAGACGATACCACTATATTTGGATGTACTAATATTTTGTGGCTTTTTTTTATTATTGTTATTAATATATAGTATTCTAGACAGTTCTACATGCTGTAGGTGATGCTGCCCGTCCATGCTGGTTGAACTGGTTTAATGTGTGTTTTGAACATGCTTGTTTGGTACTTTTTGGTTCATTTAGTTTAACTGTGTATTAGAAGTTTTAAATGAAGGCTTTAGGTGTTTCAGGCATGTATGTTTGCTTTTAGTTTGTATATTTTTTTTTTGTTCCTGGTTTAATTTTCTGAAACATTTTTCTGGTTTATCATGTCGACCGCTTATTTTGACAGAATCCTTAGGGGACAAAAATATGAAAGTAAACTGGAAAGACATCATGCGCATGGATACAATCCCCATCTTTTAATACTGTGCAGGTGGGGATTAAGACTGAATAGATGTTTTTTTTTTCCTTGTTAAGGTATGTTTTTTGTTGTTTTTAACTCTTGTTCGGTGAACAAATATGGGGAGAAATTTGACATTTTTCTGTAAGGACTAGGGCGCTCCCACGTTTGCCAAAGCTAACCAAAATACTTCATGTAGTGCAGTGTGACGGCTTTAGAAAGACTCTTTGTGCCCGACTATAGTGCCTTACACCTCTATATGGTCTGAACAAGTCAATGCTTTTCACTGTGCCTTTCACTTCAATGTGCTCTGACATACCACTGTGTTAGTCAGATGTGATGAGGCTACCTTTCCAATGTCTTTTCGCTGAAAGCGCCTGCATTAACACTCCCAAGTCTCCTCTTTATTTGTTGTCCTCCAAACTGTCGTTGACCGAGGTGCACTTACACATATTTATAACAGGCAAGAGTTTGCCACTTTTAGATGAAGAGATTTTAAATGCAGTGTGTACTTGCAGGTGGACATGAGTCATTTGACTGTTCTTTTTTTGTTGTTGTTTCTTTTCAGTGTTTTTATCTGCAACAGTTTTTTTTTTTGCAGATAAAGAAGAACATATAGAATAAGCCTTTTGAATGTTTAGCTGGCATTGGTAACACTCTCCAGTGTGCTGGAAAGAATTGTAAAAATGAACAGGAGCGATACCATCCATTTTTTTCTTTTTTTATATAACCGCTTGATTACCAGCTGCAAACAGGCAAGAGGTGAGGTTTAACATAGTCAGGTCACCAGCCCATGACAGACAAAATAATCATCCACACTGAAAACCATCAGTTGACCAATCATACACCTTTTTCTTAGACTGTGGATGGAAACCAGAGTACCCAAATAGAACATGCAAACTCTACATAGAAAGGCCACAGCTGAGGTTTATACCAGGAACCTTATTGCTGTGAGGCAACAGTGCTACCCACCACACCACTGGGTTTTCCTGTGTCAACACACCCGATTCAAATATGTGAGTCACTGAGCAGAACTTGATAAGTTGTTGGATCCATTTAATTTGAATTAGGCGGGTTAGAGCTGGGAAATATCTAAAATTGGCTGGACTGTTGTTCGCAGTTGCCTACCCCTGCCCGAGAGCAATACCTCGCCCTGAAATATGGAAGTGGCCTTGCCATGTATGTACTCCAACCCTTGAACTCTCACCAGCAATAACACATATGATGAAAACACATCAAATATTTTTTTGCTGACTTGTCTATGAATGCAGTTTTTACTCATTTTAATTGACATGATTTTCCAGCAAATTCTCAGATTTTGGATAACACACGTGTCTGAATATGAAGGACTGAATTTTGAGATCATGGTTGAGATTAGTTATGAGTCCGAGAGTTAAACTGGAGAGTATAACAAAGTATATTTGTATGAATTTGTATCTCACTCCATCTTGTGCATTTTCTCTCCACTGAAACTGGATTTTATGTAGAGAACTAACTGCTGTTAACTGCTTTTATTTTGATGACAATATGTCAGAATATATATATTTAATATATGCATTACATTTTTTGTGAACTGTATGAAGTGAAAAGAAAAAGGTATAATATATTCAGAAATGTATTTCTTTTCCTTATTTACACCTTGTGTAGGGATACAACTGAAAGTAACAAAAGTAGAAAAAGTATTTTCTTTACCTTTTTTTCCCTTTATTGCCAAAGTAATGAATAGTTTTTAAACAGTAAAGTTTATTTTGCCTATGTTATCAGTTATATACTTGGTGTTATATGAGTGGGAACACAAAGTACCTTCACGTTTAGCTGCATGCAGCAGATTCAGTAAAGCTTAAAGCTGGCCCACTGAGATGTTACAACCCACCGGCACTGTAAGCTGGTGCTGTTGCAACTCTGGTTGTCAGTTGTAGCTAAACTACCGAAGGTCCAACAATGATTTAGCAGTCATTAAGATTTCAAGGCAGGTAACTGTGTCCTCCTAGTACTGCCTTCCACTCTGAGCTCTTGCTTTACTTTATTTTACATGCATTTCACTCATATTGCAGCAGCAGAGGATGAGGGCGTCATGGCTGTAGAGTGGCGCTAGGTATGCTGAGTTTCATAAAAGGGGTAACCATTTTAACTCTTCCTGGTATGTGCCTTATTGGCAAGATGTTGCCTTTGCTGTACCTTTCTAGACTGGACTATTTTCTATCTTAAAAGAATACCAGCCTTGTTGGCTTGTTTTCTGCATTGTTATATTTATAGTGATGAAGTTCAGCTAATAAAGTGTTTTTTTTGAGAGGATGTACTGCTTTTGTCAATCATTTTGACTGCATAACTCACTGTGCCCCACACTGAATAAACCATGTCAGCCAGCCTTAGTTTTAGATTAAACTGAATAACAACAGCAAGTGCTAAAAGGATGAGAAGCCTGTTGAATGCTTCAGAGTCAGAGGATCCATCCCTGACCTCATACATCAGCTATTGTTAAGCAATGTGTCACGATGAAGAGAGGAGAGGGAGTACAGTGTTAGGACAATGTTTCATAAACTCCTCTGTGGCAGGTCAACTTTACTCTAGTTACATGCCGTACCCCAGCGAGAGCTTCAGGGAAGATTCAAATCACATGAGGTTCAAGAGCAGAAGAGAGTTCACATTTCTTCACTGTTTCATTTTAGCAGATTGGTCACCTGTTTCACCATTAGAATAGTTACAACGGAGATAACGTAATGTTGGGCAAATGATGCCATAATCAATACCATACTTGGTGCATGTCTTTGAGATGGGTTTAAATATAGATGCCTGGAATAATGAACAAAGTATAAATAACTCTGTCTCCTTAATATTATGGACAAAATCTAGAATGTAAATAAAAACTAAATGCAACCATCTCTGAGTCATACAATATTTACATGTGATTCAAAATGACTACAAAGAAAGACTCGATTTCACAGATCGATGCTGAGAAATAGTTTTGAAACAAGTTTGGATTGAGGCAACATGTATTGTAACAATGAAATAAATGTACCAATGACACATCCAAGGACTAATTATGTAAAATTTCAACTGATATGAAGAGGCTATCCCAGAGAACCAAAGTTTTCTAAAGTGAAAATGTGGAAAAAAAACTTTGGACACGTAGTTGAACTAATTCAGAGTAATGTTTCTTAATGTAAAGCTATAAAAAGACATATAGGGATTACATATCCACTGAATATAATTAAGAGATTAGGATAATGTGGCCAACAAGGACAAAAACCGATACTGTCATATACTAAGTGACTTTTTCTTTTCTTTCTTTTTCTTCTTTTTTTTAGAGAACACCCTATTCCAACATTTGCGACAAGATGTGTAACATCTTTCAAGTTTGTGTTGGAGATTTCTATTTTCTTCACAGCCATATGCTGGAAACAGAGTCAGTGGCTCAGAGAAACTAAACACAAGTAGCTTAATACAACGGACAGTGCTGCATACTTTCTACAACAGCGGTTCTCAATCTGGTGCCCAAGACGCACTGCCCTGCAAGTTTTAGAGGTAACCCTACTTTAACACAGCCTAATGAAATAAATGGTTTAACAGGCGTGCAAAGTTCATTAACCTGAATTAGGTGTGTTGGAGTAGGAATACATCTAAATCATGAAATGCTCAAATAGGGAACAGAACCAGAGGTAATTTTTGCTTTAAATTATAGTTACATCTTCCTGGCTTCAATTTACAGGGATACCCAACATTATCAGTCCATAGATCAAAAACCAACATCCTGGATTATATACAGGTGCACCATTTCACATCGTTTAGAATATTGCTAATCTGAAAGGGAGCTCTTAATATCATGATGTAGCATTTTACGTATAAAACAGTTGACCAAAATGCTACACAAATACACATACACAAGTGCAGAGAGGATCTTTTTCAAAGCATAAGGGGAAAAAACACAAAGTGATACCTATTAAAATAGGTTAATTGAACAATGAGGATAATAACAATAATACACTAAAATTATTCAAATATAGTCAACACCCAAGGTAAACGAATATGCTCCGAGCTGTGTTTAAGAAAGAGTGTGTTTAATTGGAGTTAGAAGTTTTGTAGCCGTTCCTGCAAAGGCATGATCTTCTTTGTTAACTAACCACAACCAGAGAACAGCTATAAAACAACTTCTGAAAGAATCTCATAGGTATCTAGTTAAAATAAGGGCAAGGGAGTTCAGTATTAAGGTGCCAACTCATGTAAAGCTTGAAAAACAAACTAAAGAATTTTTTAATCAATAATTAATAATCTATACTTAACTGGAAGCCAGTGGAGGATGTGAGAATAGGGATGATACTGATACCAGTGGCTGCTGAATTCAGTTCCAGCTGTAGATGGAATAAAAGGGACTGGCTGTTACCCAAGTACAGATAAACAAAATAATCCAACACTGAAGGGATTTAGGCTGTGATAACTGTCTGAAAGTCATTGCTGGGAAGGGAATATTTTAATTTAGAAGTGTTCCTCAAGAAAAAAATTACTTTTTACCACTGAATTTACGTATCACATTTTAGTTCAGAATCAAATATGAATCACAAATTCTGAGCATTGGTTTGTAAATTAAATGACAAGCATGAAAGAGGCTATTTCAATCCCGAGGAACTTTGGAGACCAAAAATAAATTTGACCTATGTGGCGGCCTTTCCCTTAATTTCTGCCGCCTTCCTTGGTTCAAAGGAGACCGGCGGTCTTGACACGCTCCAATGAAGCAAAACAATTTGGCTCGGATCAAACATAAGATCCTTATCCTTGACGATTAAGCAATGTCCACAATAAAACGTAAGCAAAATTAGCAAACTTCACGGAAATGAAGCAAACTTCACTGAAATCTGAAAAATGCCAAAAGTAAAAAGAGCGGTCAAAAAACAATATGGCTCACCCCTGTGTGATCAGAACCACCTGTCCCTGCCCCTTTATGTATCATTTCCAGGGAGGAGCATAATTATAATAACTCAGTTAGAATAAAAGATAAACTTAGTCATTATTTTTTTCCTTCATCCATAATCCAAATATTAACAACAACAACAACAATCAAACAAAATGTGGATAAATGGCACGAACATCTGCTATCATTTTACTGAAAACAGTTGCCCAGGATCCAGCATTTTACTTCCTGGAATTTTGGAACGATGCGATTGGTGTGAAGTCTCCAGGATTTAAGGCCTGGTAGATTTGTGTGTCATCTGTGTAGAAATAGAATGAGATACTTTCCAAAGATGTAGTCCATGGGAAGCATAAAACGTGAGAACAAAATTGGTACCAAAATGAACCCTTGTGGAACTCCACTAGGCTGTGGTGAACAAACAAAGTCTAATCAGTTAAAAAAATAGGCAAACCACTGCAGGACAGTTACCTAAATGCCAACTTAATCTTTGATGATTCAGAAAAATATGCTGGTCAACTATATCAAAAGCCACACATAGATCTAAAAAGATCTAGAAGAGCTAAAAAAAGAAAGAAAAAAAAAGACATTTATCTCTGTCTAAAGACAAGAGCAAATCATTGGAGACTTTAAGCAGGGCAGATTTTGCGCTATGACAAGCTCTGAAGCCTCACTAAAAATTTCCAACAATGTTATTGCTGTCCAGTGAGTTCAAATGAGAGCTTGGAAATAAATGCCTCAACAGCCCCTAAAACTTCTTTAGTGATAGATTTTGCGTGATAGATTATGTCAATGATTTGAGCCGAAGAAACTATCTTAAATCCCTTACAAATACCACAAGGTCAATTTGAAGCAATAGCCACCTTAGTCCTTAGAAATCTACAGAATACTGTTAAAATGAGGTCAAAGGGCACAGTAAGCATAAAAATAAGCATTTTCTTTTTCTAAAACACAATATAACGTCTTAGTTTCAACACTTGATGTCAGTGTTTGTATAATTTGCAAATGACTGCATTCTATTTTCAATTGATTTGATGCAGCATTTTACTGTTTGGTGAAGCTAACTATGGGAAAACGGGGAAAAAAGGAAATGCTTTGGAAAAATCAATTAAAATATTCAGAAAAAGCCCCCTTAGGGTGCAGTTATTCAATCAATTATTGGGACATTCCCCACAAAATATCCCTCCAGCATAACAAACCAACCACATTCCTGTTTCCTTGTTCTACTATAGAGGGGGTAACTTAGATATTAAGCCTGTGTGTTATAATATTGCCATCTGGTGGTAAATACACTTCATCATAGCAGTCTGCATCATGGCTGTTGTTTAGACCAGTCAGTGCAGGTTTTCAGAGGCAGCCATGTTAGCTCCAAAGTCATCAGTGCAGATTACAGTTGCAATAAAACACATTCTGTATTTCTAAGGTTTGAAAGAGAAATTAATAGGCTGCATGACAAAATTTGGTGGTGGTTTATTATTTGTAGCATAAAATAAAAACAGACAAACAAACAAACAAACAAACAAACAAACAAAAAAGCTAGAGACCAGAATCAAAATAGGCCAACTGGAAATGGGTAAATATTGTGATTTCACTTGATGAACCTGGGGGGAACTCTACAGCTATGGAAAATGTTCCCACTGTCTGATATTTCTATATAATTTCAGTAGTTATAAATATTTCATTTTAATTAAAATTCAACTAATAGTTGAAATTGGAATAATATCCCTGCTTTGTATGTAAAAACTGTGAAAGCACATAGAAATAGAAGCATCAATGTCCTCCAAAACCTTACCCTGGCTGTGTTTAATTCATTTTAACTACAGTTCCCAGCATGCACTGGTATACGTCTGTGTGAGCGTTGCTGTTGCACGGCGGCTGCTGCTTTCGTAGATTTACAAACACAACAGCTACACTGCCTCAAGATAAGAGTGGTGCAGGGTGAAATCCAGATGGTTGTGGTAGCTGTTGAAACGCGCTGTCGCTCTTGAACATACCCTTAGTTTATATTTGGCTTAAAGGAGACGCAACAAAGCGCACAAAATGGTTGTGCTCTAGGCCCGGGCGAATAAGTAGGTTTACTATGGCTTTAAGAACGACAAAATTGTGTCTGCTTCTTTAAAATTATATCAGTTTATTGCTGAATAGATAATTAACAAAAGTTTTAAGTTTCTATTCAATAAATATATGCATTTAATTTGTGACGAAGCCAACGGAAAATGCATCACCGTACGATAAGGGCCGCTTGCAAGCAAACCGTCTTAAAAACAGATGTAGTCTGGTTTTCCTCACTTTGCATGTAAACCTGCGTGACTTCAAGAAGAATCTGAGGTAGGCTGTTGTGTCCTCACGGTGATGGAACCGGTCAGCGATCTACATAAAGGTGAAGAGCCGACGGAGGACAAGGCCGCAGAGCAGACCCCGGCCACCAGTACGGCCGGTACACCGCGGAGGGGGCTCAGAGAGCGGGGAGCGGGCCGACCTAGGTCCAGCCTCCCCGCTCCTGCAACAGACGTTAACGGAACTGCGTCGAGCCCACTGACCTCGGGACGGGTTTTAAGAGACAGGTCAACGAGGGCAGTACCGGCCTGGCTAAAGGACTCCAAGAGTGATGACGACGAAGACGAAGCGAGCCCGGACAGCGGTGCGACCAAGCGGAGGAAAGTTTCTAACTCCAGGCGGAAGAAAAATTCGGAATCTGCGGGTCTGGTTGAAGGTGGAGAGGGGCTTGCAGGAGACAGCCTTCAAGGCTCAGAGTAAGTTTGCAGTTGGACAACCCTACCTGTTTTCTCACAGTCTATAAGACCAGCACATTTGTTTATTACGAGTCTTGCAGACTTCGAACATGTGCCGGTGGGTTTGGTTCCTGTCAAACGCACGCCTTCAGCGCATGGCTCGTCCCCTCTGCTGACTACATGGGTGGAGTAAAACTTACCTGCCCACAATTAAACTCACACATTTAAGTGCTCCAGCTTCTAAGGTTATGATAACTGATGCAATATTCCTAAGGAAGTAAACAAATGATAAGATCTCAGTATTTTCCCCTCCTTTCTCTAGTTTAGAAGACCACAAGAAACCTGCCACAGATGCTCAAGGTAATCAGTATACTTTATATATGTACAATTATGTGTGTTAAATCAAATGGAGCTGTTAGTGTGTTGTTAATGGCACACAAGAATGTTTGACTCCATGCTTCGACTCTCTCTCGATCCAGTTCTTCCCTCTAGACGCCCCCCAGCACAGACTGGTGCCAAACTCCCAGCTGGCAGGGCCGTCAGAGTCTCTGCCACCAAGCCTGTGTGTAAGACTGAACCTGGGATGGAGAATCCAGCTGGTGAGAAACCTGTTGACACTGAGCTGCTGTGTTTCAGTTTGTGGCCGCTTTAACCCACAAATCAAATCGTGCACAAAAAGAAGGGCAAAAAGGTTCCTGCAGAGGTTTTTAAAACTCTGTAACATTTAATTCAGTGTGTTTCTAATTTTGGATTGGTTGTGGTCCAAAAATCTGACTGCCATTTGATCATGACCATGCCACAATGTTTCTAACAATTCACCTGCAGAGACTGAAACGGATTGCAGTGAAACTATTGCTTTATGTCTATATGCTGCAAATACATTTGGTTGAAGGTACTAATGGAAAAGAGTGTTGTAATTTGAAATCTTGTATCTTTCTCTGTCAAGCAACAGTGGAAGAAGGGGCAAACAATAAGGAAAAGTGTGACATGTAAGTACATTTTTGGTCCTTTTAGATAAAGTCGGATATGATCTATGGCAGGAAATTTGATTATTTGTTGTGCTAGAATTGCAATCCTTTTAAAAATGTGGTTGAAGAATGTGATCATACATTTATATACTGTACTCACAAAAAGTAAGCTATAGTTGCATTTTGGTATGATGTCAGAATTTATGTAATGCACTATGACATTTACAGGTCAACTTAATTTGACTTGCTCTAAACTTCTGATTGCACACGAACAGCTGATCATTGTTTATTATTATAAACTTTATTAAAGACTCACATGGGTCCATAGTAAAATACAAACATACAAACAAAAAATAAAACAAACAAAAAAAAATTAAAATTAAAAAATGTAARGGTATGGCGGAGGATTTTTCCGAATTTCAGGAAAGAACCACCCTCTCCACGTCCCAGTTATCCTCGTGCACGTTCTGTTTACACGTTGCTGTTGGCAACGGGGGAGGGAGGTCTGGGACTTAAAGATAGTTGCATTATAAATAAAATACAAAATAAATAAACAAATCTTCCCAGGAAAGTTAGAGTATTGACGTAGATAACTTCTTCTAGCAGTAATCTGAAATGCATTTGTCCAAATAGCATGTTGAACTCTAGCCTACCTGTGGACTAAAAACGTCTGTGGCATCAGTGGGGAGCCCAACCTGTGCTTTCAGTGCATACCATCGTGGAAAAGAATCTCTTAAAAAACTCTGGTCTTGTTTTATCTCTTCTGAGGCCTTTCTCTTCTTCTCATACACTTCAAAGACACTTTTTCTCTTGCGACTCTCAGCCTTTTTCAAATGACCCGGTGAGAACTGCTAGGTAGAACGAATGAAGGTGTAATGCACTACACATAAACACCTGAAAGTGTGCATGCACAGAAAGTGAAAACTATCTGAGCATGTACAATGGCCATACGTAATAATATCAGCACAATGATTGACAATCATCCAGACCAATAGTCTAAATGATCCACCCGGAAGAAAAACATCCTCCGCCATTAAGTGCTTATTGCACAGCATGTTGTTCTTTAACAAGATGATTATCCACCAAAAATCTGAAAGACATGTCTGACCCATAAACCAATAGCTAAATGAAAACTTGTGTCTAAACGGTCCTCTTTATCATATTCTTCACATCTTGACATCATCAGACCAAGACAACACTGAACACATGACAAGTTATTGAGACATTTTTATGCTGTGGTACATCCAGCACTCTTAACATTTCCTTCAATAAATTGTTGGCGATGAAGGAATCACCATTGCATTATTCTGCTTGAATGCCCTTCATTCATGATGTATCACTGCAGCAAGAACTTCTTACACTTTCTCTAAATGTGAAAATCCTGAAAGAAATTATCTTTAACTTTTTGGATGGAGTGTATTTAAAGCCAGGCTGCCACCTTGATTTCTCATCTAGCCATGAGGATTATTTCAGTTTTATCC
>JAPMNP010689980.1:0-31041 GCA_029874935.1 Atherina boyeri | reverse complement strand
GTTATAAGTATTTGAAATGAACATCATTTTTAACGTTTTGTAACATTTAATGATAACTTGAAATAAAGACGATACACAATTCTTACATATGGCACCTTTAACTTCTACTTTTGCACAGCTACTCCTCAGACATTATTTGACCATTTACCAGATGAAGTGGCTGCTGTCCTCTGAATTTCACTTTGTGGTTTTCTTTTAGGAGGAGATAACCATTTCCATTTTCTACTGAGTTCCATGAGAATTTATTCTGACACAGTATAACGCATATCTTGATTCTGACACTTCTGTAGTAATCTGCCATGTCTCAACTTTCTGTAGAGACCAAGATGACACATACAGCCCTTAGTTGAGGAGAAATTCCATGGAGCCAGTTTTATATATAAAGCAGCTTTTTTTAATCCATATTGTTTGCAGAAGAGCTATTATCTTGCATTTAGTTTTATATTTGTATTCAATCATTTTTCAAAACTTACATATACAAAAATAAGTGAATACTTGACCTGAATTATTTGATTTTGACCAGTTGTATTCATTATACCTTAATTTATAAGTAATTGTATTTTACCTAAAAGTTTGTTTAAACTGAACATTTTTGTTCTGAATAAAAGAAAAGAGAAATTTAGCAGAAAATCAACATGTTCTTTAAAAATTTAGAGTAAAAAAAAAAATCAAGTTTGCGCACATCACTATATGCAAAAATCAAATCAAACTTTATTTATAAAGCACCTTTCATACCAAAGTCAATGCAAACTGCTTTGCATGATTAAAAACTATTTAAGCATACTATAAATAAAAATAAAGAATAAAACAAGCCCTCACACACCACAGTGAGCAAACACAAGTCGAGTGTAGGACTTTAAGGGGGGTTGAAAATGTAGTCCAAGAAGCTTCAAGCATTTGCATGATATTTTGTGGACAATCTAAAATTTAGCCAATGACTCCTGGAAGCTTTCAACCCAGACATCAGCAAACGCTGCTTCTCCTCAGGCCTCGTTTGCAGCCTCCTTCAGCGCTTGCATGTTGTTTAGTTTTAGTCCAGACTTCAGCAAGTGGACTACAAAAAAAACTACAACTGAATCTGCTTCCTTGTACACAAACTGTCCTCTTATTCCTCATTCCTCAGCTTTTGTTGTTGATTTCTTTTTTCTTTTTGTTTTTACATCTGCATGTAATCCCTGAACTGTACCGGCTTCTTTTTGAATGCCTTTGTGGACTGAAAGCAGGTCTTTATCTTTTTGAGGTTGCCCAGGGGTTGTTTTGCATGCTGTTATAAATCCCCTGAGGTTCTTTTCCGAAAGCCTCTTTTTAACTTTTGCCAACATTTCCTGCTGTCTTTGTAGATTCTCAGTCATGGTAACAAACAGAGCTTCAACAGATGGCAAACAGACTCCTTTCAATTCTCCTGAAAGGACATCCACTCTGTGCAGAGAAAAATAAGCATTTTTCTTCTCCATGCAAATAGACTTCAACTTCTCCACAAGACTTTTGCCACTTAACAAAATGTTTGGCCTGCTGTGTCTACCCCGGTTTGTGATTTAGCTGGATTTCTTCCCCCAGCTCTAGTTATATTGGTGAATTGATCACCTTCATATTAACTGAATGACTTTTTTTTCCCCTCGTCCCTTATCGCTTGGCCTCCAGGAGGTGCTATAACAACAGCACAAACCCTACAAGTCACACAAGTGTTTCCATTTTTAATACTGAATACATTTTTTTCATTCTTTTTATCACTTATTTTCCATACCTCCATTATTCTACCCAGCATTGCAGAGGGTGGAACAGGGTTAGTCATTAACCCTTTACATGTCTATAATGAATGTTATTAAAATATGAGTTGCAGTAAACTTTCAAGAATACGTTACTGTTCATTACTTCTTCCATACCTCAGTTGCTGTGCAGAAGTCTGAGGTAATAATTACAGTAGTACAATACACCCACTACTCATTTTGCAAAAGAAAGCAATACGGATCATTCATGGGGCAGGATATAGGGATCAGGTCACTTCATTATTCTTACAGTCAAAACTTGTTAAATTCAAAGACATTGGGGAATTTCAGACAGCACAGATACTATTTAAAGCAAAAAACAATCTCTTACCAGAAAACATTCAAACAATATTCACTGAGGGAATAACTTTTTACAACTTAATTTAATTTCAGAATTCTTCAGGTACGCACAGCAAGAAAAACATTTTGTATTACAGTTTGTGAAGTTAAACTGTGGAACAGTTTAGAGAGCACGCTCAGGGAATGTCCAAATATAAGGCAGTTAAAAACATCATCAAAAAATAATTTATACTAGGTACAGATATGAAGAGGGTGTTTGATTTTGATGGGGTGCTCTTTCTTTCGTCCTTTTTTTTGTGAGGATGTTATTATAATCATTATTGTTGTTCTTGTTATTATTATCATTATAATTATTGTTATTATTATTGTTGTTGTTGCTGTTCTTAGTGTTAGTGGTAAAGTTATTATTAGTGTTATCATTATTAGTGGTTGTGTAGACAATTAACATTATTACCCTTGTTTATTTATTATTATTAATATTATTATGGTTTCCCATTACTGTTTCAAGTTTGTTTGAATATTGTTATATTATCAAATTTTATTTCAACCATTTGTTAAAGAAACATTCATTCTTATTATTATTGTCCAAAGGAAATAAAAAAAAACACGCAACATTTTTTTTCATTGCTTTTTTCTTTGTGTGAACATTAAAGGGTTGATATTAATTAGATATTTGACAATTTCACATGAAACTCAGTTTATTCCATAACAAAATTCCTAATAAGTCCCTTTCTCAGGGCAACTGTGATCGTTTAATCATTTGTCTCATCACAGTAAGTATTCACAGCCCTTCAGGTCTACCAGCTTTATTGCATTTCATATGAAGAACCCTACAATCCTTCATGCATCCCACTGTATCGTTGACAACATGATGTGACACCAAAAGCTTTGCTAGCTGAGCTTCACGGATTATTGTCATGTGTGAAAAAAGGGCTCTGATATGAGTTGTCCAAATTCTGCCCTACTTACTCAGAATGAGAAAATAACTCCTTTAAATCTGTCAGCTGTCATCAATCCAGTCCAAGATGGAAGAGAGCAGTCCTCTCCCACAAAACTAGGTCATTCTTTAGATGTTCAGGCGGAGCATTGTTGTAATAGTTATAAGTGAAGCAGTCAGAATGCTTTATTAACATCAACTGTGTCAATGAACTGGCACATATGAATATTAATGGGTGTAAAAAAAAAACAACTTTGCTTCTGGGGGAATTATTCTCCTACAGTAGCGGCGGTGCAAAGAAAGTGTTTTTCCATTTACGATGGAAGAAAAATGATATTGAAATGATGCAAATATGCATGAACATCAAGCAAAAACAAGCATATTTTCTTATAACCTCAATCCTGGGGTTTGCAGAGCAGCCTGTTATTCTGACTTTGTCCCAGCAGATGGCAGTATTCTTCTTTGAAGCCACAGCTTTTATAACAACACAGCAGCACAAAAGGAAAGAACTTATTAAACTTGATTGCACTTGGTAAATCAAGCAGAATCATAAATCTCAGAGTCTATTTTCAATTGTTAACCCTGCACTCTGTTTAATATTAAAAACTTCTCTGTGCAGCAGACTGAAATTCTGGCTGACCAGCAGAGTGTGTGAAGGTTACTGTAAACTTCCACAACAGCTTCTGACAACATCCTTCTAGTCTGAGCAGATGCATCGTGCTACCGTTCAGAGAATCTGGGAAGCTGTCAGGAAAAGTGATCAGAAAATGAGATGGTGGATCGACTGGCTGAGTCAGACAGTAGTCAATGCTGACAGAATCCATCCGAGCTGATATGAATGAGGAGCTCTGGCTTGTTTATTGAACATCAAAATGGATCCAGATAGTGAGCGAGAGGTTTGTTTGATGAGAGCTTTGCTCACACCAGGATATTGAAATATACTTTGTCTCTGTCTTATTCAAGAATGAAACAGAAATATAGGGAATGGATATCACTGCTGTACCTTCATGCAACTTTAACGGTAACTTTTATATGAAGATGAGTGCAGTGCCTATTGTCAACTTGATTAATCTAATTCAGGTCCAAGGAGTTTTTCTTTTCTCATATTTGTATGAAAGTTCTTTTGGGGCACTTAATGTAAATTGTGATTTGAATCTATTACATTTCTAATATAATCGTACTGCTAGACGATCCAGTGCTTCAGGATATTGACTTGTCCTTTGAGCAAACCTGTTGCTTCTTATGCCTTCTCCTGCACGCTTAATAAGACAGTGAAATATTACATTACATATTGTATCACAGCAGCAGAAGCTGAATTTCTTTTCTTGAATGCATTAAAGGAGTTTTTCTTCTGATTTTGAAATGAGTTAGTTTGAGTCATTTATTTATTTATTTATTTTTATTTCAGCTAATGCATGCTTTGGAAAGCCACCAGCTCCTTGGGATCCTGATACGGGCAGGAGAAAATAATTCTGGATGAAAGTATTTTGAGAGTCCGTTTCATGCAAATGACAACAACCACTGTGCCTTGTCTGAAGTAGGTGTCCAGATAAGACTCCTGTTTTCTAAATAAGGGTCTTAAGAGGCCGCAATGCAACGTGGCTATCAATAAATCAGTCTGTTTCATGTAGTGAAGTGTAAATGCTTTCTACACTCCAAACTTTTTTAAACCCCCAATAGGATATTTATTTGCCCATAGATAAATGAAGAAATAGATTAACTGAAATAAGATGGAAACTGAATCCACAAAAAGTGATTAAAAAAAAGAACAAACCCTGAAAACTTTTGTCCCCAGACTGAAGAATGGGATCAAATATGAGGCTTTGGTCTTCAAATAAGCAAGATAAGACTGTGTGTTTTGCAGGCAGGGGAAATTACAGTGTGCCGCGTAGAGATTGTAGTGGCTGATTGCAACATTTAATACCAAATGCAGTAGCAACAGTCTGGTGTAGATGTTAACATATGATAAAGAAGACCTAAACACACCGTCTGCATTACAGCACAGCAAGGATTATTGTCAGTGAGCAAATGTCAGTGTCATTTGGTGAACAACACGGATTAAATTCTAAACAACTATGATTGTGTCTTTTTTCTTTTGCTACTTTTTCTTTCTTTCCACCTTATAGTGGATGATGAGCATTGATTTTGTGACAGTGTAAAAAATGGAGTAGTTAAACACCGACTTGACTCAATGTAGGACATCTTGACAAGATCATTGTTTTTAAGGATTTCAGCAATTTTCCTGGTATCCTTACCATATAATGGGGGCCATAAACACTTCCAACTAGAATGTCGCCCAGAGTTGTGAATTATGAATTATTCATTATGATTTATGAAAGATAAGTTAAATCAGAATTTGTCTACATTTTGCTGTGGGGTACTGAGAAGAAAGGGATATCACCGTATGCTTTGTATCAAGTTCTTTTTGCACCTGATTAACATATAATCACCAACAATCAATCAAAAGGAGGACGATATGTACTATTGAGGATATCCAATCACAAGTCAGAAAAATGTTCGGATAAACTCGTGGATGAAAAAAAAGAATAAAAAGGCATAAAAGTATTGATTCTTTTACCGACTTTCATTTAATTTCATTACAGTTTAAACCTAAGATATTTAACCTTTTTTCTAATCAGCTTAATTTAATTTGCTTGCACAAATCCACTTGTGTATGTTAGGGCTTCAATCCATTTCAAACAAAGTTGGGTTGGAGGGTATTAAGAGCTGATGACAGAAAAATACATAATAATCCTGCTATCTCAAAAAGGTAATGTCAGCAGATGACTATGATCAGGATATGTTACAACAGCAGTATCCATGGGATGCTGAATCTTTGATGATCTGAGATCCTCAGGTGGGCAGAGGATCTCAGTTGTTCAGAAAATTGCTGAAATGTTGGGAAAAGAAGCAACAAAGAATAATGGCAGCAATTTAGCATATTTCTCTCTTTACAGTGCATCATAGCATTTAATGATTCAAGGAAAGTGGAGGAATTTTAGTGTAAAAGAAAAGGTGGCAATTCTAAGTTGAACATCCAATAGCAGAACATCAACAACCATCATGCCCATGTGGATGTATAAGCTATAACCACATGGACATCCCAGAATCACAAATACCACTTAAAACCTTACTTTCCAAAGAAAGAAAAAAAAAAAGATTAAAAATCTGTGTGTTGACCTTGTCTGAAGGCAGCGTCGACCTCTCTGGGCTCAGAGGCACCTGGGATGGACCATCACTCTCACATCGTGGCCCGTCCCCCAATATAAAATGTGTGGAGAATTCTATTGCACACCTTAAGATGTGTTTTCAGAAAAGCAGGGACAAAATAACTCTTGGGACACTTTCTTCATATCCTCAACGTTGGAACATCTTGTAAGTGTTTTGGGAAGAAATAGCAACATTACAAAGTGGTAAAACTTTAACTGAACTTGGTTTTGAAGAATATGCTGCAGGCCTAAAATGCAAAAATAATGTAGACTGGTATCAAAAAATCAAGTTGATAAAAAAAAGGCTATGCATTCTGATGTTTAGCAGCTGTGATTTTTAATAATCTTAGTTTTGCATCAGCACGTTATCATTAAAACTATAGTCTACATTAGCTTAGGGCAGTGGTTCCCAACCTATTTTCCCAGAGGCCCCCTTCTTGCAACTACGAAAAAGCTGTGGACCCCCTCCCCCGCCTGCCCCATTTTGAAACCATGTTTAGTTTTATGCTTTCATCAGCTGCTTCTCACCATAAATGAAGCATTCTGGCTTACTCCTTTCCTTTTATAAAACCAAAGTTAAGGTAATTACCAACATATCACGTTACTTTTCTTTTCTTTTTTTCCAAATTAAGGACAAATCATCTGCAATGTGACATTTCTAAGGGATGTTTAATTAATGAAATAGTGCAAAGTTAGTGTTTTCAGGCTCCAAAAACACAGATTCCATATGCATGAAATACCCAAATGATTAATTATTGGCTCTGAGCAATCAAAGCCTCAGACCAGGATTCACGGCCCTTAGTAAAAAAGTAGTATATTTAGTATATATTTATTTTATTAATAATACTTGAGTATAATAAGTATAGCAAGTAGGCCTATAGTTCACATACTTGTAGTGCACTAGGAAGTATACTAACTTAATACTGCTTCAGACTAAATTGGCACATTTTAAGTATAGTATATAAAAAGTAAACTTAAAGTATACTGCCTCATTTTTAGCATGGAATAAGTATACTCATAGTATACTTAAATAAACTACTTTTTGCTAAGGGTGGGTTAGGGTGACATTAGTTTAGCATGAAGTAGCCTAGAAGCTAAAGTAAATGTAAAACAATGTAATCTATTCATGTAACAATTTTTCCATTCTGTCCCAACCTTTTCTAAAGTTAGGAAAAATACAAAAAAAGTATAATTTAAGTTCCACATTATGGAGCCTATGCGGATGTTTACCATCTTTGCTTGGCATGCTAGCATGCTAACATTAGCTAATTAGAACTAAATCCTACATCTGTTTAAGGTGCCATTAGTTTTTCAAGTATTTATGGTTGTATTCCTTTGTGGACAGAAAACAAAAACTTATGGAAACCATGAATGTGTAGGAAATATTTCAGGCGATACAAATCCATACAGTACATTGAAATGTTACAGAAGGGAAAACCATCACCAATGCATGCTAGCATATGTGAGATTAGGTAAAAGGTGTGTATCATCAAAGTTAACTACAGTATTTATGCCTGCATATAATTGCAAAACCAAATCATTTTGATGTTTTTCTTTTTTTTTAAATAGTTAATTTGACCCGATTTACAGACTATCTGCTATCAACAGACTCATGCTGACTCATGGCTAAAATCTCAGCTGAAAGTCAATAATTCAAGTATGAGCTGGGCCAATAACACGACAGTGCCAGACGTTATGATCTGGAGCCTTCATACAGCTATCTGAGACAGAGACTGAATAATGAAAAACAGTTAAAGAATTATACGATTCTCATCTGAAAGTTTGATTACTGTATCACCCCGTCAAACTATAAATTAGCCTTATGTTATGAAAAGTTTCACAAAATCTCTAGTCAATGTCAGATGCAGTTGTGTGACTTCAGACTGAGCGGAACATCAGAGCAAAAACTCAACTGAGTTAAATTTGGCATGCTTTGTCCTAAATGGACCTTAGCCCCCGCTGCACAAAGTTCATATCCCAATCTGGTCTACGCCAGACTGGTTGACACTCAACTGCCCTTTCTCATTCTACCGGGGATTTTGAAAAATGTTTACTTGAGAAGTTCATGACCCCACAGATCAACCGCTGTGTCACAGATTACAGGAAATTAGCCGCAAATATATTTCCTGATGATGACATTTTTCACATAAAAGGGAACGCGTGAGATGGCGGTTCACTGTTTGCCGTCTCTCCATCTGAGAAAATAAAGATAAAGAGTCAGGTCACGAGCAAACTTAATCACCTCTGAAAACATCTTTGTCCACGAGAGGGATTACGCTTGTCTTCACCAACTGAAACTTCCAGATGTGCAGAGAAAGAACTTGTGTGAAAAGACTCCTGAGAAGACAAGTGGTATTAGAAGACTTTGGCAGACAGGAGACTGACATTGCCGGCTCTCCCTGGCCAGTTTGTAAAACATTTACCCTTGTGCTTATCTGACATGGCAAATATCATCCATGTTCTTTCAGTGTCAGCCAAGATCCCTCAAGCTGACAGCCTGCTCTGTGGACTACAGGGACTTTTACTCTTCATGAATATTACATTGGGTCTGTTTACATGTTTGTGCATGGACATCAGTAAGGCAGCCTTATAAAACAGCTCTCACTGAACTGAACTCTCTGAGTAAATCGCGTTTTCCTCTCCGTTTCTGCAGGCTGTCAGCTCTTCAAACCTATTAGTCATTTATAAATAATTAGTACATCTTGAATGTTGACTGGTAGGCCATAGAAAACAGTGAGGGTCAAGAGGCTATGAGGTGTGAAAGAAAAGAGGGGACTTAAGCCGCGCTACCACTTGTCATATTAACATGAAACATTAGAAGAATAGCTCAACTGTATTACTAAGGGGAAGGGAAGAGGGGGAGGAGTGTTTTTAGTGTGGTTGGAGTTGTTGTTGGGGAGGGGAGGGGTTGGCACAGCTGCAGGCCAACAGTTGATCCTGTCGCAGGAAACAGGATCAGCCAGGTCAGGGCAAGAGAGGTGGGGCAAAAGGTCATGACCTGCGGGGTTAAGGAAAAGACTTCACAAAGAGGTACATCTTCAAAAGCACAGGTCCCAGTGGGAGGAGCGGAATAAGGTTGGGAAAATAAACCGTTCTGACCTCTTTTTCACAGTGCAGGAGTTTCCCCAGGTGTTTGCTTCAGCCTCTTTATTGTTTTCTGACTGGAGGCTTCTGCTCTGGTTAACTCTCATCCAGCCAGCACAGCACAATGACGCCAAGTACACAAGCATTCTTAGTGCTATCTGTAGGGAGAAAGTGTGGCATTTTATGCACATTTTCTGGTTTTATTACCTTCCAAATGGGGTCACGAGTCCCATAAAATGCTAATTTAATTATGCGATCTTGAGTGTGTGTGTTTGCGTAACATTTGAGGTCAAATCATGTGCTCAGAGTTCAAACACTTGTATAAAAGGAAGCTGATCAAACAGCCGTGAGTTTATTTTTCACACCAATTATCATGACAACATGTGACAAGTGTAAGCTCCGTATGGTCTCCATGTGAATAAACAAAGCACCAACCGAGAAAGTCTTACATTAACAGTTCAATCAGCCGGTCGTGCTTAGGAGTAGCTGGTGTCTGAAAGGGTTCATGCTTTCCCATGTAGATAAACTCTCGTCTGAGCACATTAAGTACGGGTCATTAAGTTGTTTGTTGGAGAATAAGCAACTGTAATGCCAGGAAATAGTTTTTGGAGGCCTCATAACTGTAAAATGTCTGTTATGGGACTTCCTAGTCCTTGGCCTACAGTTGAGTCAACGGTGGCCATGTGTGCAGCCTCACATCCTTTCGGCCTCCCGCTGAGGTCAGGAAATCAAAGAGAAGCCACAGACAAACAGCCGATTGTCAAGTTTTACACCTTGACCTCTGCTTAAACTTGCGCCTCCATCCTTTATGTTTGCCACTGCTTCGGCAGTCAGAGGATATCAAGAGGTTACTGGCGGTTCAGGCTTGATAAGAATCTTGAAATGGAGAAGTTCGCGGAGGGGAAAGGTTACCAGGAGTTTAAAGAGAGCGCAGTCAGTCATGGGGAGGATTAAATAAAAGGGAAGTCAGGGCCGAGGAACTGTGCTGCAATTTCAAAAGTGCACTGCAGACAAAAAGCCGTCTGTTCGCTTGCTGGACTTCATATACAAACCGAGTGCAAGGGAAGTTGAGCCTGAACTCATCTTCACCTTTTGGAAGTCTCACGCTAAAGGCCGTTTTTCTCAAGTCAAAAAGAAAAGTGATCAGTAAATGGACAAGTTTCCAGACAGAAGTCAAGAATTAAGGTTCTGTATCTGCTGTACAAAGCCATCTTTTATGGATCCCAAATAAAAGATACGCTCCACTTGTGTGAGGCACATCCTCGGGTATTCAATGTACATCTGGTGACCTTCATGGGTCCTCCCTCTTTTCAGTGTCTTTCCTGCCTTTGTTAAGACTCAGCACTGTGGCGATCAGCAGCCAACTGAGGAGCAGAAGTTTTGGGGCAAATACAGGACATCCTCTCACTCTACTTTAATAGACCTGGCCTTTGATTATAGAAAGTGCTGTTTGGCTTTGATGTCCTTTTAAAATAATAATGTCCTTTAATGTGAAGCCAGAGTTTGACGTTGGGCTGTGGTGGAGCCTCAATTTCCCTAATGGTTCCTTTGGTTTAATAAAATATTCTATAAAAGTGGCCACTCACATGAATTTGGAAACATTTAAACACATGTGATTCCTCAGGTAGCATCTTATAAATATAATACCCCTACAGGAAAACAGTGGAAAAAGTGAGCACATTCATACTAGATCATGCATTTTAGTACTTTATTTCTGAGATATCAGTGCAAATGAACACCAAAAAAAAGAAAACATAAAAAATGAAATGTTTCAGGTCTTCACATGAAAAAAGAAACATCTTTTTATATATATATATATATATATATTTATATATATATTTGTTGCTACAAATGTATTTCTTAGATGCACAATGCAAATCTATGATTGTACGTCAACCCCCCCGCCTCCCCACCACTAGAGCCCCATGCTCACTCACAGAGCTTTGTTAACCAGTAACAGAAAAGAAAAATCACAAAAAATATTCAATGCACGTTTATTTTTTCCACACATTTTTTCTTTTTTTCCATTTTTCAAATCAACTTGCTCAACAGTCTGTGGTTATTTCGGGATTGCTCATATTCTAAGCCAACCTCTCCGTCTGTGATAAAAAAAAGACCTATTTTAAGACTTGACATTTCCCCCATCACCAGTAGGGATACACAGGTAGTTCCCATGCGTCTGCATGCAACAGGCAGCAGTGAGGAGAGTCAGACATTATTACACAACACAGCGCAGGATTAGATTATCATTTACCACATAGAGACACATGCAAAGAACAAACCAACCCCAAAAAGAAAGAAAATGGGCATAGCATCCTCTGCCTTTGTATGTACACTTTAACGCATATAATTTGTATTTACATATCAGGGCATTAAAAACTAGGGTATTATCTTTTTTTTTTAAACATTACAAAATAGTCATCTTTCATACTGAAAGTACTATTTACACAAATATATTTAACCATTGTGAAAATGTTTTAATAATTGAAGAGACGTATGTCATAGGTATATGTTTTAAAAAAGATCACAAGACTAAATGGATGAAGCAGTGTGACATCAAACTGAAGAGAATACAGTACGATAAAAAAAAATAAAATAACAAAGAGCTAGATACCAGAGATCTTTCAAGACACAAAAATATCTTGATTATTGTTGGAGGGGGCGGGGGGGCAGGTACACATATCCAGCTGCTTTTGAAAATGAAAAAGTACCCGTGGTCTTCTCTTTATTATCATGCAGTTCTTTTGACATTTTATGAAGAGATTGCCACAAAAATAAGAAAAAAATAAACAAACCACAACAGTTAAAAAAAAAAAATGGGAAAAAAAAAATCACAAATTGTCAAATTCAACAGATAATACTGACACTTTTTCATTACATGCCATTAAATCATTCTGAAAAGGACCCCAAGGACTCTATTTCGATAAAGCAAACTCTTGGGAGTCTGTTTACATGACATGAAAAGAAAGCGCCATGTGCTTCACACTCTGAGCTTTTTTGTGTGCATGAAGAAAAGAGGTGTGGGTTTTTTTTTTCATTTTTTTTTTTTTTTAAACCAGGATGGCAAGATAAGTTGCTCAGACAATGCAGCCTTTTAACTGTTGCTCCAGAAACCTGTTTACACACAGTTGCTCAACTGTAATCACCGCACACGCTCTGTTGACCCATCTGCTCAGAACTGCACAATCTGCAAACATATTACCCTGAATTTGCACCATCGAATGTTGGCCCTGAAGGTTTAGCTCAGATAGAAGCAAAACACAGCGAGTTGTGACCATTTGAAACTCCATTCATATATTCTTTTCTCCGATGGTCATTCATACCACTCCCTCAGTGTTGAGGAAAAGCAAGACAGATCGCGGCAAGGTGGTGACTGAATACATATCAGGGTGAACTCTTTTCAAGGTCCTCCTTTGAATGAATCTATCATGTACGCTGTTGTAATGGAGCGTTGCGACTGCCTGAGAATGACTTTATTTGGAATCTTATCTAAAATTGATGAGGCTCTGTCTATCTGAAAATGCTCTGATGGGGGAGGGGGATAAATAAACGTTCACCAAACAGAGCACTAACATTTTTTGAATCATCAATAATAAATGTTCCTTCAAATGTTCTCTCTGAATGTTTTATGAGAGGCAACAAAGAGGACACGGGAAAGTGATGTGTACAATTCAGATATAAATTAGAAGTCTTAAATGAGAGGAAAATTGTAAAAGAAGGACTTTCTAATTGTGCAAGAAGCATTACATGGATGGAAAAGGGATAAATTTGACGTTTACGTAGTTTTGGTTGTGTCAATTAGGCATTTTTGCTTAGAGACCACTTATGTACTATCCCATGGCCTCACAATTAAAAACTGAGATAGCAATACAAATATGCTTTTCAATCAAGGAAAAAAAAACAACTTTTTTTTCTTTTCATCAAACCAATTTGGCAAGTCATTCAAACGTAATTAAAAAAAAAGTCCATGAATTTGATTTTCCTTTGTATTTGTCTGTAGTTGATACAACTTTTACTCCGAAGCCTGACTCAGCCCCTGGCTCTCATGGCTGTGCTTGTCATTGTGGGTTGGGGACTGAGGGGTGGAGCTCAGACTGCGTTCATAGGCATGCATGTCACTGATTGGCTCTTCTTTAACTCTGACTGCAGACCCCTCTGCCTGATCCCTCACCTCCTTCCTCAGCTGAATGCTGCCCTTCTGCAACATGTAATACAGGATGGGGTTGGAACGTGAGAGTCGCGGGGAGTCTGGGTTAGAGTCACAGCCCTCCTCCTCCCCCTCCTCATTCTCCTGACTACCCCACCGAACGGGGCTCTCAGGTTCCTGTTTGACTAGAATAGGGGGGTCCCGTTTTTGAGCAACCGGCCATGGAGATGGGTTGCGGCTCCACGGGGTGCGAATGGGGCTGTCGCTGGCGGGAGGGGTGGGCAGTGGTCTTAGATTACTCGGAAGCCCTGAGTTGAGGGAACCATGGGGGTGCCAGCTCGGCAGGTGGAGGAAGTGGTGATTCTGGGCGGGCTGGCTGAGAATGTTACCGTTAGCTTTGCCGTTGGCCTGGAGCATGGAAGGACTGGGTGCCCCGCGGGGTTGCTGGGACAGCTCCTTCAGACAGTTGTCAGAGAGCAGCAGCTGTTTGAGCACATTGAAGCCCCGACTCTCTCTGCTGAGGGTTTCAGTTGGCGGGCTCCTCATTGGAACTTCCTCTTCTTTTAGACTCCTCTGCTGATCAGGTTCTACCTGAACAGCAGAGGAGGTGAAAATACTTGTGTTACTATTGTCCACTGCTCTTGGAGAGCAGATATTATTCAAACTATCAGTGTGTTCGGAGCAGACGCGTCTCCTCTTCGGACTGGGGCTTGGATACTCCCTCTGCTCCTCTTTAACCTGTCTGGACTGGGACTCAGCCTGCATAGCAGCACTGGTGTAATAGGTAGCAGTCTGTTGTTTAAGCAGCTGGCTCAGGAGGCCATATTTCGCTATGACCTCTGCAGGCCGAGGTTCTGTTTTTAACTCCTGCTGAGAGTCTGAGATGGGGCTATTCTTCTCATAGCCACTCAGTCTCTTTCTGCCACTCACGTCCTCAGACTTGGAGGATGGTCCGACTTCTTCTGTGAGCTCTGTTTTGATCTTTACGTCCAAAGGGGGCCCGTTAGAGCTGTCACAGATTATGGAGGGAGCAGGGTTCTTCTCATAGCATCCCCCTGCCGCCTCCACGCTCCTTCTGCCACTCCCACTGGGCCTGTCCTTGCGGCCAGCAGTAGCAGGAGCTGAGCCGGTTCCTAGGAGGAGCTGGAGCACAGTACGCCTCTCTAGGAGGTTTTCAATCTGTGTGGAAGGAGGAGAGGGGTCCTTCCGACTGAATGGCGTGCCGCTGCCCGAGGCTCCGTCTGAGAGTGGTGTGGTGGCGGCGGTCCTATGGACCGGAGCGTTGAGCCTTTCCAACAGGGCGAGAGGCCTGCTGGCATCAACCTCCTGGCCCAGCCCTTTGCCAGAGGGGATGGGTGGAGAGGTGGATGTGGTGCCGCACTGAGCCAGATTCTGTAACAGTTTACTGGCGCTGAAGGCTGGCTCTGAAGCCTTCTCAGCAGGGAAGGTTTTAGACTTACACAAATCAAGTGGGCTGGACTGGACTTGAGGGGAGGGGTAGGAATATGGGGACAGTGTGCCGCTTGGGTCCCGACTCATCGAGTAGAGGGTCTGGTTTGGCACTGCCGGCATTTCCAACGGGCTTTCTGTTCTGGTCTCCTCCCAAGGCATCTGGCCCTTTTGCTGGCTACGGGACATGGTGGCCATAGTTGCGTCGAGCGGTAAATCCTGTTTGCCCACGCCTTTATTAGCCATCTCGTTATTTCTGCGCTCAAGGAGGAGCTGCATGAGCGTGACCTTAGGGTGGGACTTTGGGTCCGGGCTCATTTCAGGCTCCTTGCTCTTGGACACGTTTGATCCCGATGGCTCCGGCTTCCACTTGTTTATCAAAGATTCAGTCAGCTTGTCCAGGGAGGAGGTAGAAATAGAGGAAGAGGATGATGATGAAGAAACTGCTGTGGAAACAGAGGAGATGGCAACAGAGGATGGTGCTAACAATGTGGCAGAGGGCTGAGTGGAAGCTTGAGGGGAGAACGCAGCCGTGGTCGAGGAAAACACTGTGGCAGAATGAGAAAAGGTAGCGGTGGAAGAAGAGGAGGAAGCGGCGGCAGACAGAGGTGTGTTTTTGGGCCCCGTGTCTTGTATGCTGACACGGCTTCTGATTGACAGGTCAATGGGTGAACAGCTAGAGTAAGAGCTCTCTGCATCGCTGCTATCCTTGGTGACGCTCCTCTCCTGCGTGGAGCATTCGCTGTCCGACGTGACCGAGGAAGAGCCGCTCGGCGGCAGGATGCCACTGAGGTCCTCCAGGTGGCCGTTCTTCGTCAGCTGCTTCTGGTTGTTGTGGTTGTTGAGCAGCAGCAGAAGCAGGCTGCTGCATGTTTGAGGGGGGCGGGTTGGACGCATGTCAAAGCCTCGCTTCTCCCTGGGGGGTTGGCTGGGAGCGTGGTGGGGCGTGGGCGGGGAGCTTTGGCTGTGGCCACGCAGCAAAGAGGGGCTCTGTGGACTGGACAGGACTGTGCGAGGGAGTGTTGTCGTTGCTGCGGTTGTGGTCATTCCATTTTGGTTCGTTATCGAGGTCAGTGTGTCTGAAGCCCCCCCCACACCCGGTGGCCTTTTGTCCGGGCCGTACTGCTGGTTTGCCATGGCAACTAGCCTCTCACTAGCAGATCTTCCAGAGAGCTGGGCTTTGAGTGCGTGCTCTCTGGAGTACTGCTGGAGATGGGCTTCGCTGGACAGCAGCAGAGCCAGCTGACTGCAGGCCACGCTGGGCTTGGGCGAAGGTGCCGGACTGGAGCGGATTTTCACCATGTCAGCCACCGCCTTCAGGCGCTCCGCACAGGACACTGATTCTGCCGTAGTGGGAGCAGCTGGAGGCGTGGCACTGTGCGCTGAGCGGGGCGACTCCGGGGGCCGGTCCTGACTATGTCCCCTACGACTGTAAGGGGTGCTGTTATGATTTTGAAGTTTACTCTTCCTCATGAGGCCTTTCAAGCGGCTTGAAGCTGTCCCATAAACAGGTAGGGGCTCTTTGTCTGCAGGTGGTGCTTTGGGTGGAGAGGAACACTCACTGGGGGGCTTAGTAGAGTGCTGAGACATGGCCACACTCTGAAGCCGTGAGCTGAACGACTGAAGCAGAGAAGCCAAGAGGGTGCTCTCTCCAGCATGAGGCGACCCCTCCAAGGCTCCGTTCTGAAGCCCTCCCACTTGGCCATTCAGCTCCATGGGGGGTGAGCTCATTCGCTGGTTGGCTGAATCATTCCAAGCTCCAGAGCGGAGCAAGCGGGCCTTCTTCAGATGTTGCGAAGAGCCCAGTGTCGGCCCGTTGGTTTCAGCTTTTGGGGCTGTGGGGCCATGGTTGGGTAGCTGGAAGGGCCCGCCCACCTTGTCGCCCTGCTGCTGATTGCTGTGGGCGGCCTCGGACCTCCCCCCTGCCGTGGCCCCAGGCCCGGCCACTACTGGATGCATAAGTAAACCTTCCAGATAAGTTAGAACAGCTGAATCCTTGTGTGTCTCAGGGCCAGGCTCCTCCCCATGAGTCATGTTCAATACTCAGATCCCCTCGTATAGCTCAGCAATGCTACTGGGAAGTAGATGTCATCTAGGTCATCTGGTTGACAGTGGCATGTACTTCTGAAATACCAAAAAAAAAAAAAAGGGCAGGCTGTTGCACCGGGTGAGTAAACAGGACACACCGTCTGGATGTGATCCCTCTCTGTGGCGGGCAAAATCAGTAATGTGGGAAAACAGCCATGGCAGGAGGCGTTGTGGAGCAGGTGGGCCTGCCGGGCATGGCTGCAGGATGTCGGGAGGGACAAGCTTCAGCGTGGAGTCGACGGGATTCCACCACTGAGATGTTGACACATTCTGTGGTTGGGGATGTTTGGGATGTCGGTCCTACGTCCCGGCTCTGTCTCCTTCAGCGGCGCCTTTGAGCTCTGCAGGTCTCACCAGGAGGTGGTGGGGGGAGAGACCTATGGGAGTGAGTGATAGAAAAAGAAAGGGAGGGGAACGTTTGGGTAGAGAAAAAAGAAGAAACTGTGTGAGAAGCAGGGATTTGCACAGCACTACATCACATTCATTTCACCACCTTGTCTACCATCTCTGTTACTTAGCAACATTTCAGATTGACTGCACACGGCTCCGTCGTCGCTCTGCACTCTTCCCTCGCAGCCACCCGACGGACGACAAACGTAGATTAAGCTTGATTGGATCCAAATTGAAAATTCAAGCCCACTACCTTGAAAACATTCAGGTCTTGAGCGGTAAGCCTCTCACGGCAGCGTCTTTCAGAAGTGAAGGGCCTTGTGAGAGCTGTGCATAATTCTTCCTGCAGCTCGTCATTTCAGTGGATTATCCCCCTCCACCACCTCCTGCTCCTTATGCACTTGAGCTGCATCTCATACGATGCAGCCCACTGTAGAACGAGCGCCACCCACCAGCTCACCCACATGCACACAATCTAGCATTTAAGCACTCAAGCATTTATTTATTTATTTAAGGATCCCCATTAGTCTTTAGCAGAGTAGAGACTATTCTTCCTGGGGTCCATTCTCAGTCCATTTAAAATCAATTAAAATCATGACATTATTACATACATTACAAAACCCAGACAATACCTTTCCATTCTGTAAACTCTGACAAAATGAAGGTACCGACAGAGGTAACTAAGTCACAATTCAACAAAATGTAATTTCATTATTGATTACCAACTTCTTTAAGCTTCTTTTAAATACAAGAGCATGAGGACAATGCAGAATCTCCTCACTGGTTTTGGTGCTTTGATGTGATGTTTGCAGTGGAGACAGAGAAGGATACAGCTAACAGACAAGCTGTATTCAACTGTCAAGTGTGGGTGTGTTGCTGTGTGTGTATTACGGGTGGATTAGGGATCATCCACACCTGTCACGCCGCACCATTGTCAGGAGGGGCAGCGCCGGTGACACTGGGGTGAACATTGTGCCAGTTGCCATGACAGTGTCAGCGGCGTTGCCCCTAGAGACCTCTGCTCTGAACTCTGTCAGTGTGGTTTCCGTGGATACGGGACACCTCCGACAGTCCTGGCCGCATCGCATAAAGGTTAATTAATACAGAGCTTCCACCTCGCCTCAGCTGCCGCCCGTGTCCTTTCCCGGTGTCGTCCTCACCTTTTGCGTCCGCCGAGTGGACCAACATAGCAGAGGTCACATGACAGGACAGAAGCACTTGATTATGACGAAAGGCCACGGCAACCTGCTCGGCCACCAGTTTAACTACTTCACAGAGAGCTGAGGTAAGGGCCAGAAACAACCAGGCGACGGGGCATCTAATCAGGCTGAGATCCATCTCCAGGGTTCACAGGCTGTGACAGTATCGGGTCACGACAGCCAGGGCAACTGGGTGGCACTTTTAATGCCACCTTGGAAATGAACTGGGATTAGATGCTGGATTTAAATTGATTAGCGCGCAATTAAGTCTGAGCAGAAGTAGGAAAACAAATCAGGTTACCCCGTCTAACACATCCTAGAACCAAACGCATGCAGGTCGATGACATTCTTTAGGGCTGCCAACACATTGCTTAGAATAAAAAAAGTCCACTGAGAGTGGCTCTTCGGCATCGATTACATTTTTATGGCCATTTTTAACTGCTGACCTATATCAGAAAATGACAAAAGCCAACCTGGTCACACTGGACCATCTGACGTCTGCCATCATGCTAATCTTAGATACGCAGGATTAAGACTATTTTCCCGCCAGTGAGCTTAACGCAGTCATAACGGGAATGGCCTGTAACACCACGTTTGATCAGCGTGGTAAACAAGTAAACATGTTTACCTTCAGAATGGCTTGGCAAAGTGACTAATGTGCTGTGATAGAGCCCCTAGTCAGTGAGGGGAAAAATGGAAATGGAAAAGAAACGCTGACACAGTTTCAACACAGGGAATTCTGTTAATCTCTTTGCTGCTGGCAGTGAACCTTTGGAATTACAGTTGACCTTGTCTATGTTTTTGCCCAAAGACACTTCTATAAAGAGCAGGCAAGGCAGTAAAAGGATACTATGACAGTGCACTATATCAGTTTATATACAATACTGCTATTGCATTCACTACCTCCTAAAAATGGCTCTTCAACCGAGGATTTTGAGTATGTGTTAAAAAGCCCCGGTAAAGCAAGGTCAAGCAAAAGTCTGTTCACCTCAGTGACAAAGCTCCGTTAACAAATACATGACCTTAATGTAGGGAGAGCTGTCCTCTATGCAGAGCCCTTAAAGCATGCAGCCCTCCTCCTTTCCTCGCTGAGAATGTGTGCATTACTATTGCATTATCTCCCCTGGTGTATACATTGAAAATGACCTTACACATCTGTTAACATGTCATCTCATTGGTGGTGGCACCCAAAAAGCCTGACCCCCACCCCTTCCCACACCCCTCCCCCACCGCGGGACACCACAGCACCAATGAGCTGCTCCACAGTTTCTGCGGTGATTATCCATTATCCTTGACAATGTCAGCCAATGACAGAGCAGGCACCATTCTAAAGTGATTTTTACCCCTACAGTCAGCCACGCGCACGCAAGAGGGGAGGGCAAGTGACGGGGAGGGCTGAGGCTTCATCATCCCCTGGCTGGTTGATTCTTCATCTGTTTTCTCTCTTTCCGTTTCACTCCTCTGCTACTTAAAAGGCATTAGCAACAGGAAAGGTCACCGCACTCTCAGACACTTTCTTAGATGCAGGGGAAGATGCATGGAACCACTGGAAAACTGAGGGAAAATGTACAAATACGGAAATGTGAAAATTAGGAAATACAACCAGTGCAAAATCTGTTGGCCAGTTCAGATATGGAATTCCTTTTCAAAGGTCTTAACCCTGCCAATGCTGACTTTCCTCATTATAATTCATTCTTTGACAGAATACAAATCCAATTTCGAGTTAATAACAAAAAAAATGCAAATAAATAAATATCTAAATATTACATCGCATTCCTTCTTAGTTGGTGGAAATGTAACTTAGGTATTAGTACAAATAAAACCCAACCAAAAGAAATTAAAATGCCCTAAAAAGTGATTGCAGATTTGAGAAAAGTTTTTAGCAGGTCGCGTGTCTGCCATTAGCCTACTTCTGCCTACTGCTTGTATTGTCTAGTTAATTTCTGTTTCATTTGACTAAATAATGGGCAAATTTAATGAAAAGGGGAAGATATGGACAAACAAAAAAGGAGAGAGAAGATGGACCTTATCAAGAGTAAATGAATTGCACCGCTAAATAAAAGATATGTTAATTAATAAGCTGATATTATGCCAAAATCTGATCACCTGCAAAATCCAGACTCCCTTCTTTGGGCAAATTGATTTGATTAAATTAATCATGATATTTCTAAATGCATCCAGTCATGTTTCTTTTATAGAGTCCTATGCAGTTTGTTTTATACACCAATATATTATAGGCTAAGCATGTTAGATATGAAGAGTAGAAATGGACTGAGATATGATTTTAGTAGCTAATTATTAAAGTTAAAGTTAAAATTCATAGCCTCTGGCCACAAAGACAGTCTCCCAGCAAGTGCAAACACAACATTAAGCACTAACACAGCGTCACATGATGCCATCTTTGAATTCTTTAGACTAGTGACACAAAACCTGTCAAAAATCCCTTTATTTCTTAATATTTTGGGTTCAGGAGGATTGTAATCATCCACTGCCATGAATTTCATGATTTTTTTCATTACAGCTTTCCTTTTTTGTTGCTAGTACAATTACAATTAGGTTTCTTGGACCGTACCCTGGCACGGCCCAGATTGTGTTCACATGGAATTAAATAAGTGGATTTTGAGCAAATACAGTGCCCGAATACAGACTCGAGTCACATGTTAATGTCCAGAGGCTGCTAGCGGTGTGGCTCTTGCTAGCTTAAATTTTAGCCACTTTGTCTATGATAGCTTCGGTAGTAGAGCATAGGGTAAATTCTGTTCTCCTCTATTTATGCAACAAATATGATTTACATTCAAAGACAGACAATTAGTTTCTCTGAACTTGATCTATCAGCCATTTCTCATAGCTAACAAAGCTACAGCCTGCAAAAACCCACTAAAAATGTGAGCTCCGTTCCCCTTCGTTGCCCTCTAGATTACACTTTCTCCACTACCCACTGACACACTAACTGGTAATTCAGTCTTCTTTAATCTTACAAAAAGTGAGTTTCTAAATGACCTTCATCGTCAAGAATGGTAATCCATTTAAAATGTATGAGAGCAAACAAAAGAATTAAAAAAAGGGGAAGAGCCAAAGGAGCGGCAGTTAAAGTCAAGGTCATCCATCCCGCCAAGGCTCTTCCACTTGATGCAACAGCTGGTGTCCATGCAAAGCTCTGGGCGTTAATAAAAAGTGACAATGCTGCCTGAGCGGTGTGTATTACTAATGTCTGACACCAGCCTGGCAGATGTGTTCTCCCTGCATTTAAGGGGAGTCAAGGTTAAAGGAATTTAAAAGGAGAGGCGATGCCTAAACACTATTATATCATGTAATCTGCAGCCTAGCCCTGCTGCACATACTCAACAGGGTAGCTCACTTACACACGCGGCGTGACCGCTATTTGTAAATTCAATATGGCCTGACATGATTAAATAAGACAAAACATAAGCTTCCTGACCAAATGCAGTTGTTGCGAGCCCTCCACAAGTGCACGCGTGCACGAGTGGAAAGTAAAATTAAAAGCTCTTGTTCACCTTGAGAGGCGTTCAACAAGAGAATAACACTACTGAACAGCGGGAGAGCCGGGGCAAGTGAATGTTTCTGCAGATAAGTCAGTCGGGACAAAATAACTGAAATGGAATACACAGAAACATGCATGCCCACACAAAGAGAACTAGGGCGCTGTGACCCACTTCTTAGGATGCACTGACCAAACAAGTCATTCACAGAGCGTACATTGAAACCCTTAGATGCACAGTACCATAAAGGAAATGTGATACATCAAAGCTGAAAAGTCAAACCTCTTGGTTTAAATAGTAAAGGCTATCTTTTGTGGAGAAAACAACATCCTCCCTTGAGCAAACGAACGGCGCGTGATGGCTGAACACTACCGTTTCAGACTTGAACAAAATGGGACCTGACGGCTTGAAGTTCTTGGCCTGCATCTGGCCTTGATGAGAAGCATGGGGGCGGATTTTAACTTCATCTGAACTCATCAGGACATGGAGTTCTCGGGGTTGAGAGAAAGAGAGCACAGAGGAATTCATGAACACTGATGAGTCATCTAAGTGTTTCAGAGCCCAGCTGAGTGGCGGAGGACCGAGAGATTATATCGCCACAGAACTGGACTATCTTTCTCCTTTACTTTACATGCTCAGGCCTGCATGGATGTGCTCACAAAAATGTTTGTGTCCATAGTAAATATTTGTGTGCCATTTGGAAGACCCACCCAAGGGCCATTTCCTGAGTGGCTGAGAATTAGTGCATCAATTAAAACACACACACATACACACGCATTCCTTCTTAATGAGCCGTGGCCGCCATCAGTCTACACCTGATTCATTTCTATCGGGCTCAGAGGTAATCTTCTGCTTACATCGTCTGTCCAAAATGGTGCTCATTTCCCTCCCGAAACAACACGCATTTTCCATTTGTAAACACTAGTGCTGGAAATAGGAACAGCTGATTGCTCTATGGTCAGACTGCTAAAAGGCAGAGCTAGGCCCTTGAAACAGACTGCAGTGGTGATGTCTCAGGGAAATGGGCCACTTTGCAATTGAGATCAAATGTCCCACAGTCAGGCTGCCCTGAAAGCTGGATGAAACCAGCTAAAAATCCTTGGCCTTTAATGAATCATTTCCATAATATCTTTGGCATCGCTCCTAAGAAGGCTATTGCTGTGAGTCAGCAAGATGGCTGCCTTTATTGGGTTAAAGAGAGCACTGCTTCTTTCCTTTTTCACTGTGGACGGTTTCGGAGTGATAGTGTGCGACAGAGGTCTAAAGTGACAGAAAGAGAAGAGAATACATCTCTGCTATCATTTTCTCTTTCATAATGCTCTCATTGACCCACTTTCTAGTTTTTAAATCATCCTAATGCTTTGCTCTGAGTGAGGTTGGAGAATGATGTTACAGGGTACGACGAGTTGTGAAGGGACGTTCCATCAGAATCTCTAAAAACACTCTAGTTGCTCTCTTCGCTTCTTCCTTCCTGCTGCAGGAAGAATACAGTGCGATTTAAAGGTAAACAATTAACAGAATCTTTTAAATTGGTTGGACACATTTAATCCAACAAAGTATAAAACAATCATGTGTAACCTTTCTCTGGGAATATCTGTTAAGCAGCATCACTCCACTTGGCAGGGCTGAGCCGAGTACATGCCAATGAACAGGAAACTTGAATAAGATTAGTCCTACACCTGGCCCTGATGCCTGACCTAGTGCTCACACACACACATACTTCCTACAAACAGGGGAGAAAATAACACCCCCCTACTCACAGCAGCACCCGATTAGAAATTAAACACCAAAAAACACCTTCAAATGAGGGTTTAAAACTTGATAATCTTGAGAGCGGTGCAAATTTGAGGAACTATTTCCAATGAAGCCTTACAAAAATAAAAGCTCTAAAAAGAATCGGTCCTCAAGATGGGTTTGAGATAGATGAAGACATGGCTATGACAGTTTTACAAAGGTTAAGCTGAAATCTGCCACAACGGCTGTGATATCACGGCTTAAGCCGCTACACTAATTCCTCAGTCACACCTAAATAAACAAAGGATATGATGCTGCAGTAATGTTCATCATACAAATAAAGGGTTCTGCTAAAATGCTTACAATGATTTAAAAAAGGAAAAAAAAAAAGGGAGGACCTGCTGCTGACTGCACAAGGCAAGTGCTCAAGATAACAGTGATAAACCAGGCTACTGTAGGAGAGCTGCACCCTTTGGTTACACAACCTAGACAGGCTTTAGACAAGCAGCCACAGCTATTTATGCTCACCTTATAATGTTCATGCAATTCCTTAAAAGACATTTTCATCAGTAATCCTGATCAATTCATATTCTTATCATCTTGTTGGACATCTATGTTTCATTGAGCAAAAGACCAAAAATAAAGTGGCCTTTAAATAACACACTGACTGCCTTTGTTGGTATGTTTGGACATGAGGGTTTAAATATTTCATAGCAAATTTAAGAAATAAAAAAGCTTCCTTTAGCTTTATGAAATGAATGATTTGAACATTTGAGTTTTTTACTTTAAACTCAGAGGTTTAGACGGTTAGTTTTTGTTTTTAATGGTTTAAGTCAATAAAAAAAGAAGGATTTAGATTAAATTACTCATGGAAATGAATCTGTATGTGTGGCCTAATCTAATTTAGAAAAAGAGTTACAAATTGACCCAGATATACTTCAAGTGAAATACACTTTCATAATCAAATATACCAGAAAGTTAAGGTTTGAAATCCTCAATGAAGTCTTTTCATGCTAATAGTTCTTCCACTTTAATGCAGTTCAGTCCATGTCTTAGAGACCCATAAAAAACAAAAACAAACCATTTTATTTAGCGTGGCCTTGCTCTCATATGAAGGCCTTCCACTTTGTTGCTTGCCTTAGCAGCTAACAGACGGGAGGCTGCACTACTTAACTCCAGCAGGTTCACTTCCGTGCTGGAATAAAAAAGAAACGAGGAAGGTCTGTCCAGGATTTGCGGATTAGCCGTCCTTGACATCATTTATACACAAATCTAGGTTGTAGAACTTAAACAATATCAAAAAGCCCTTTTTATCAACATTTCAAAAGAGAGACGATAGCATCCATGTTGAATTCAAAGAAAAAAGGGAACAGAATCAGTTTACACAGAGGGTGAAATCTGCTTCCATATCTGCTGGTAAATGAATGTGTTGGTGTCATGTTTGCGTGACTCAACTGATGCTTTTCTGTAACATTTTGCAATAGCAATCTCACTAGGTCAGACCCAGTAACCCAGTATCTAAACGGCAGCAGTCACATTAACAGGTTTGCAGAGCAGTAGTGGGTTCATTTGAGGAGGAATACAACAGACTTTAAAAGCTGCAGCAGATGAATGGACAAAAGAAAAGTGCTTGTGTGAGCTGCAGCCAAAGCTTCAGCTCTCTGTTAACTTGATATGAATTGTTATGGCAAAATATATGTCATGAGAAAACGGTAACCCCAGAGAGACTTAAGAGTTTTCTGTGGTGCTGCAGCTTCTCATATGCAAGAAAGCCGTTACTAAATAATATTAAACCGTTCTAAATATTGTGAGAAAACTGAATTTCTTATTATTGTTAACCTCTTCATTTATAGTGGCTCTCTCCATTACAGTCATGGCCATGTCTGAATGAAGCCTGCACGAAGATTAAAGGAAAATTGACCAACCTTGATATTGACTCAGGTAGAGCTGGGTTACAAAAGAAAACCGATTTATTGATTTGAATGAATTTAAAATTGAATTTATCCAATATCGATTCACAAAACTCAGTTTTTCTCTTTTTTTTCCTTTTTCTTTTCCAGTGAAAACAGTGACTCTACTCTGGCGTGACTCACCGACACCCAGTGAGATCTTAGCATATATGAGCAATTGAAAGGTTTCCTGTGTCGCTTCCGTCCATAATCAGCTTCTCTCAACGAGATGGCTCAGATTTTTAAAACGGTACTCGTATTTATTTTGTTTCTGGACACCCAATGATAAAAATGCTAAATGTAAAGCTGGAAAACTATTGTAAACTTCATAAATAAGGAGGAGAAAGGATTTTTGGTGGATTGTGGTCACAGCTGTGACATAGCACTTATATACCCAAAACCAGCTTCTCTCGTCGACATGATGCCAAATTCAGGTTTTTTATACACCATTGAATTACTTTCACTTGTAAACTATCTAACGGCGTATTGCCTCTCACATGGGCTCCACGAAGTCCAACAAACACCAAATGTTTTGAAGTGCAGATCAGATTATTACAATAACCCGATTACTCCCATGTATCTGATTTTGATGGTCATGTAAACGGGCTCAAGAGTTATCTTTGAATGTATTTATTTTTCCCAAAAAATTGGTGTTGTTACAAAAATATCTGTAAATGAATAAAATCAAATTTAAACTAAATCGAATCAGGCAGTTGTGAATTGAATCGATTTAAGAAATTAGTTGTGATACCCAGCCCTGGACTCTGGGTCTGTTACTTTGCTTGCATAGCCTGTGGAGGAAAATGGGAACAGTTCAACTTTTGAAACAGATGTGCAAACCAATCAAATCGCCTAATTGTGCATCTGATCCCGTGAATGATTATCACGACAACTCTAAGCATCAGGTCCGCCAACCAACGAGAATTTAAGCACCACATACATGTGAATTCTGCCTGACATAAGATGTTTTTAGCCATAAAGGCACACGTTTCATGTCTGAGAGGGGCTTAATTAAAAACTTAATGGAATGAATTCGTAACAAAAGGTGTATAGATCAAGATAAACATATCACTCTTCTGTGCCCGTGCATTTCAGTCACTAATTATTCGGGGTGTCAAAATACATAAATCTACATCAATACATTGATTCGATTATCAATAATCCAATAATACTGATCCAAATCTACTGCTGAAGTAATAATTTCTAAGATAAACCTCACCCTCTAACATTTATTGCATCTCTTTATAGTAAAATCTTTGCCCAAAACTCTGTCGTATGCAATCTGACACTTGTCTTCTTCCCCCTGGTGGATATCCTTTGCACTACAACAATTCTGACATATCACATGGTAATAATGGTATTTATATGCAAATTATATTTATACATTTTTTGTTTTTAACATTTTGTTAGAAAGGGGCAAATCATGATTTCAGATTTTTTTTTTTTTAAAAAGAGAATTTTCTTGCCCATTATTTCTTTTGTCGGGCTTCAAAGGGTTAAGGAAGACCATGTGGAATTATTTACATACATACCCTTTAATCTAATGTCCAAAATTGATGAGGAAAATGCTGATATCCAAAGGTGTGCAATTATGATGTCAGACTGTAATACCTTGGTTATTAAAACTAAGCTTAGAAATATGTTGACGGTGTCATATCAGCATGTGATATTTCCTCATTCGGATCGCTGGATCCTGAATTAAATCAAACACTGAATCGCTATAAAATGAAATTATATTGTACCGTGATCAAATTTGTGATTTACACTTCTACCAAGTCTGCACCTCTGCATTCACAATGGACCCTTTTAAACCTGGTTTTGATTGGTTGCATTGTGCTATGAAATGGAAGGTCCGTGACAAGATAACACAACACACAGCTGAACTGATGAGTGCAAATACCATTCATTTTAAAATAGTTAAACCGAAGCCTTAAATAACCAAATCTTCCAACCTGCCAAGTCAGAGTTTACATCCACACCTCCTGATGTGGAAGAATGGAGTCAAATGACTGTATATTAAAAGTTATTACTATCACTATCCTAACACACATAAAAGAGTTTATCATTAGTATGTGAATTCCTGGGCTCCAGCTTGTGACCACCAAACTATAAAAGTCAATTCCACCTCCAGTACAAGTTCATGTTTTTACTAAAGCTGGAAAAACTCCCTCAAGAGTGGAACAGACAGACGAACAACAAGAAATAATAACACTTCCCGTCTCCACAGGCATAAAGATAATAAAGCCAATATCTGAAGAAGAAACTCTCCTTTATTTCATACTTGCTTCCCTGATAAGTGGCTTACGAGTTGAGGCATGAAAAGTGAGCGGCTCTCACTTCTGCTTGTCATTATTCACCCTGCGTCTGGTTTTCCATCTAAGCAGAGGTTAATTGCAATTAACTGCCTTCACCTGGCAGCCCAGGTGTAATCAGTCCCTGACTGAGGAGCTAGAATGAAAACTGGCAGCACCCTAGAGCCCAAAAAAACCTGGACCGAACCTTCAAACTGAACTGAATTTTGCAGGTTTCATTGGAATTGATCAGGCTGTCTTTACTGTAACCATGAGAAACCCACTAATTGTCAGCCTAGATGCAGACAAGGCTTGCAGGAAATGAGTCTGTGCTCCCTCAGTCAGCCATTGACTATGAAATCAAACCGAAAGAGATTGACAAGGGCAGCACACCACTGCAACAGGCATTCTGCTGGAGTGAAGAAGATCGAAAAGATTGAGAGAAAATAAAAAGCCCTAAAAAAAAAAGAAGAAAAAAAAAAAGAAAAAAAGACCACACTAAGCCAAATGCTAACACCTATTCTGCTGTGGTTGGGAGGTGAATGCGGACACCCATCATGCTCCCGTACCTTGTCATCCTTAGCTGTGGAGGCTGATACAGGTAAAATGCAGTAATCAATTTGCTCTACTGGCAGGAGCGCTCCTTTAGAATACTAATGAGCCCCCCCCTCCACTCGTTCTATCCACCTCTCCCTTCCTCTTCCCTCGTTCACCTTTCTCATGACTTGACACCCCCCCTAGTGCCCCAGACCTGACCAAATGCTAAAGGAGGGCGGGCTGTCTTCTGCACAGATAACTGCTGCCACTAATCAAGCCTACGTGCACCGGGGCGTGGGATTAAAAGAGCTTGCACAGCTTGACTCAGGCACTGAATGGTGTTAGTGCTCTCACACATGCAAACACACACACTCACACACAAACACACAAAAGATCAAAATAAAAAACCTATAGGGGAGCTAGCGGCATCTTGTCCCAGAAACGCGAGCATACACTCCCAAACCTCTGACGAGCAAACAACAAGGTCAACTTAAAAGCTGATGTTAGGTGAACATTCTCGTGCTATGAACACACACACACACACACAAGGAGATTAGATCTAAATTTACTCCGCCAGTCAAAATAGGACTCGGTGGTGAGCCACCCATCTCTATCTCTCACAACACATGTCATGGAGGGAGCTGCAGTGTTGTGCAAATCTGAAACAAAAAACAAGAGAATCACACTCGACTGTAATCTGACAAGAGACCGAAATTTCTGTTTGGTTTTCACCTGGAGAGATGGCTTACGAGGTGTGTGTGTGTGTCAGTGAGTTTGTGGATAAGGGGAGGAGGATGCTGTAACAAAGCATCTACAAACTAGTTTCTTTTTTCGCTTTAAAACACACACAAAAAGATTTTTTTTAAAGTCCCCCAGTAACTGTTGTAAGATCACCTTTGACTCTGACAACATCCTTCATTGTCGGGGCATTATTTCAATAAATTCAAACCATATCAAAATATTTCTTTCAATCCAGAGTTGGGTTTGGGTTTTTTGTCAAGATTTTGAACAAACAAAAAGGGAGAGTCCTGAAGATTTTCAGTGGAAATAAAGTGAAAATTAAAGTAAAAGAAATCTATGTACAATGCATTTACAATGGAAAAACCTGCTCATTCAGTTGATTCAGGTAGTCAGCTGACCTCGTTTCATTTTTTGGGCTCATATTGTTGAAGAACACTGCCGCCACAGTTTGACATGAGTCACGATTGGTACTCTTCTTTAAGGTGTTATAGAAGATGTTTCTTTTAATAATCTTTGCAACATTCCATGGAATTGGGTTTACTGCCCCATAAGGTATGATTGATAAAAGGCTTTAAAAATCTAAATATTATTATACATCAGCTATGAAAGTAATGGGACTTAAAAAACATCAGCCAATCATTTCTGCTCTCATTGCCTGTTTTATTTGTCTATTGGCCCGTCAATCACTCAATCATGTTTGCTAATAGCTAATGTTGTCTTAGGCTATGTCTACACTAACACGGCTAAGGTTATACAGGGTACATCCCGGCTAACCCTATACCTGTCCACACACATACCCGTCGTTTAAGACCCTCCTCCCCCCGCGCCACCCGCTGGCGCAACTCCAACCTAGTAGGCATGTGCGAAAAAAAACGTATCTCTTTAAGTATTTCTGTATGACCGGTCAAGCGCCTCCACACGTAAAATAAGGAGAAGCAAAGTCATGTCTGGATCATTCGCCTCCATCTTCCTATTGTTTACATCTTTGAGTGGTCATCAGTTGTTATTAAGCTATTCTTTCTGACGTCACTTCCTTCCCGAACACGGTTCTTAAATGGCTAACGACTCCACACTAATCCAAGAGTCGGAGATTCGAGAATTAGCCGGCACACTTACCAGTGTAAAAAAATATCCGGGGCGGGGAACCTTAAACAATGGGCTAGTGTGGCCGAGACGGGGTATTGGCTAAATATTTATGAGTTTAAGCACTTATTCGGCTGAGTGTAGCCAGGGCCTTAAAGGCGTGGCCAGCTGTGACTCAAGTAGGCTGGTCTTGTGCATGTGCTTTTTTCAAAAACTCCCTAACGGTCTGTGCTTTCTGAATCACGAACATCTTCTATACCACCTTTAACTTGATGCTCCTCTCTAAAGGGAACCTGAACACATCACTCCAGTGCGTCTTGTGGTGTTGTATGTCAGGCGTCATAAAAGAGAGAAAGAAGTGGTCCAAAGCGTGGCTATATTTTACAAAGAGGGATGATAATAGCATTAGCTGACATCATGCTAAAACATCTCACTACTCAACACGGGATTAACTTTCAAGAGTGCCGTGTTTTTGATGCTCCGTGTACGTGAATGCTACTGCTATGGCTTCCCAGCCAAGCAGCACATGTGTAACGGACGGGAGGATATATCAGCTCAACAAGGACAAAACGGAAGTTTTAGTCATCGGTCCTGAGGCTCAGAGAGAGAAACTTTTACCAAAACTACGATCACTGTC
>JAPMNP010689958.1:0-10823 GCA_029874935.1 Atherina boyeri | reverse complement strand
CAATTAAGGGCTTTCTTAGGGGAGCCATCTTGGGAGGGGGATGGGTCTTCCTGGGACATGAGCCCTGGGCTACATCGTCTAATTAGACAGAGCGAGGGGGGAGGATCTCTGCCTGTCACTGGGAGGGAGATGGGGTCCGTAGGGTTCCGCATGTCAGTCCCAGAAACAAAACACAATTACTTTCACATTTAACCACTTCAGTCAGGGACAGACTTTGACTAGGGACACTACTGAGCGCCCTCCTGCCTCTTCAATCCTGCAACAGTAGATGTGCCACTTCACAAATGCAGAGATTTTCTTTTTTTTTTTGAGTACTTAATATCACATTTCCAAGCATTCAATACAAGACAAGTGATGATCGGCACTGTTCGCCCACCAAAATAGAGGAGAGAATCAAAATGAACTAATTGACACACAATTGGTGCAATTCAACAAGCGTTTCCAAATCTGAAGAGTTAAACCACTTTGGTGTTATGACGAGTGAATAGAAAATTCCAGGGGGAATAATTGTCGTAATGCTGTTTATTCTGGCCTCTGCTACATTCTGTTAACATCAACAGCACAACAGGCGCTTGAAAATCAAATCACTACAGAGGGGAAATTAAACCTGCAGTGAGTTTTCCTGAGAAGCGCTTAAAATGGTGTTTATCAAAGTTGTTGAAAAAGTCAACTAAGAAAAGTAAAAGAGACATGTTTGAGGAAGAGATCCGGTGATGGATTGTAGCGCAGTACACCAAGCATCTCCTCTTTGTTTGGATTTAACTTTCCCCAGTGGTGCAACAGAGGAAAAAGAAAAAAAGAAGAGCTCAAAGGCTTCTGGGAGTTTTTGTCATGTCTCCCTCCAGACAATGTGTTTGCATGCACATATCAGACCCTGGGAGAGATGAAGACAAAGACAAATACATAGAGCACGCACACAGATGTATACCCACAAACAGTCTCACACGCACACACTGAGAAAGAGAAAATCCTCCCAGGATCATTAGGTCTGTCATGCTGTCTAATCCTGATCCACCTACAAAACTAGAACACAACTATTGTGATACATCACAAGTAATCTAAGGGTGTTTATGTCCCTATTTACAGTGCAAGGCAATTTGTGCACAGTGTTGTACATAATTATAAATAAGCTTAAATATTAATGATGGCGTCTCAAAAGTCAACATTATTTTTTCTAATTCATTGTTGTTTTATTTGTCGAGCAACTTTTTGAAATGGTGACAGAATTCTGAGCACCTGGGGTGATGAAGAAGAAAACAAGTTGTCATATGAAAGGAAATATAAATATATATATGCAACTTTCAAATGCGTGAAGAGCTGTCACACTTGGCAGATCAAGACATTCAGAGAAAATTTGGTGTTTGAGAGCCACTTGGGGACAAATGCATGAGGCTTTGCTTTTGTATGACACATTTGGGACTCGGGGCAGTTAGGGCATTTTTTTTAGGGGCATATTTTAAAATTCATTAGAAAAAAAAATACAAAAAAGACTTCTGGGGAATAAAGTCTCCTGTGTCATGCATAAGAATGCCATTAAAGGGAAGAGGAGAAAAGAAATACCTAAAATAATATATCTAGGAGCCATCATTAGCAGAATTAGAGCATAGCGATGGCAATTTGATGATTTAATATACATAAAGATTCCACTCTGTCGTGTCCATCTCTTTTTTCCTTCCCCTTGATTTTTTGCCTCAGACAAGTGTTATGACAAACATAGCTGTTTACGCTGACCTGGTGACCATGAAGCCTATAAATATGCTTAATTAAAACAGTGGAATTGGTCACAGCTTGGCAATAATGGCCATCACACGGGGAGAGGAGAATCTCATTTGTGAGGGGAAGTAGAACATGATGCAGATGTGCTCTTGTCACTTTCAGCACTCATTAAGGCCAGGGAGCTTTGGATTGTCTTTGAAGGAATCCTTTTAAAAAAGACACTCCAATTAAGGTATGTGTCCTGCGGGCGTCTGAAGAGAGGGAGAAGTCGTACAGTACCCCACTCCTTCCACTCCTCCGTCGATCACAGCACGGCTCGACTCAACACACAACTTACAATCTCATGTCACTTCCAAGGAATGATAATGAAATTGGAGGATGGAGGGAGGAAAAGACACTTCAGCTTAGAAAGAACAAGGGAGTCTCGTGCAGAAAATGTCATCTTCGCTGTTGTGTAACTTCAGTCTCATTGTCTTGTCTTTGGAGGAATGGGGATCATTGAGAGAATCCTCTGACTGCAGCCTTCCACTACTGCAATACTGGAGCTGAACTTGTGTGTTTCCTTACAAGTGAACTGCACTCAGACAAATGTCATATTAAAGCTGGAGCTAATACTGTTCATCCATCAGTTAATGAATCTGCCTAATTAATCCGGCCTTGCAGCATTGTCAGTGGCTCAGTTCCTAGTGCAATGTGAAAAGCCACTGTGACTGAAGTTGACACAAAGGGAAAAGTAAGTCTTTTTTTTAAAACTTTTCAATAAGTTTCACATTGCAGCGTTGTCTTTATTTGCACCCTGGGACATTTTCTCTAGTGAGGGGACAGTTGCAGTAGGAGGACAGTGGAGCTTATTTGGGTGAGAGTATAAAGTGAAACTATGCCTGCAAGTTGCTTAAGGGGTGGGCAGGAATTGAGGGTCAGAGAGAGCATTGAACAGCCAGCCTGGTTGCCCTCCCTATCAACACCTCATGAAATATCTAGACTTTGCTCCATATTTTAATAGGGTGAGGGAAAGGGATGTGCATGTTGGAGGTAAGAGCGTGTGAAGGTAGAGAGTCCTCTGGAGAGTTTCAAGGGGAATGGTGGTCTATGCATCTCACTGCTTATTTTTTGTCTGAGTAAGAAAGTGGAAAGAGAAATGGAAGAAAAAGAGGAGGAGAGCAAGAGAGATTATTCTCCACTGGAATCTGGATTCTGGGGCACGCAGGCCCAGGAGTCAGTCAATCTGGTCGGTCTGAGGGGGGCGGCCGGGCGGGGGGTCCTGGGAGGGCTGATTAGACGGATGCTCTCCCATCATCCATCTCGACAGGCTGGCGAAAATTGGCTAGCCCCTCGCAGGGTAGAGTTCATGGGGGGAGGCGGTGGGGGATGATGTGGAGTGGTGCACTGGATACCTGTCACAGCCTTTGGTCTGTTTCAGGATCTCAGCAGCAAATTAATAAAATATCTTTCCTGCTTCCCTTTACCTGCCGTGGCAGCTCTCCCTCTCGCAGTTCTCTCTCCCAGCTTGCACTGGCCCTTTGACCCCTCCGACTACTGTGAGAGATGAGGAGCCCAGGCAGCCGGCGAGTAGGCCAGAGTGTCAGGGAGAAATAGGGAGAAACTCCAAACTCAAGACCAAGCAAAGAGATGGAGCTCACACCGCTGGAAGACAGCTCCACTTCAGACAGACTGACAAACGACTGCCCTGTGTCAGCGAGACATTTTCATGTGTGATGCTTGTGAAATAGCAACAGCAAACAAAAACTAAAATAAGCCTCCAAACTGCACTGTTTGCTTGGTTTTAGCTACAGAACGACTCTAAGATTGGTAAGTTCAGGAGGGGTGTGCTAAGAACAGTTATGTGCAATAAGAACTTAAGAAAGGACTTTGATTTTACCATAATGTATATATAAAGTTTTAAATGATTGATTACCCGATATTAATGCCATATTACACAGTACATGGATATATATGTACTGCATCAGAGCATGTCAGCATGCACTCACTTGGCTCTGCCTTTAAAGTACGGAACAGGTTGAAGATAATGATCATCGTATCCCCCAAGCTCATTCCTGCTCTCTTTTCATAACCTCCTGTTTCACAACAGAGTGCCATAGGTCTTTCATGTTCTGCTCTTGTTTCTTCACACAGAGTAAAACAATATAATCATGCATGAAACATCACCTCCGGGAGGTGGAGATCACTTCATTTCAGAAAATGTCAAAAAAAAAAAATAGCAAAACATCCTGAGGTTATTTGAGCTTGTTTACAGGTACCTTCTGCAACCATTTCTATATAGAAAACACTCGTACCAATGAGAGATAAAAATGTGACAAATAGGGGGGTTTGAAATGAATGAAAGACCTCAACATTGGCAGTTTGTTGGCATGTAAAGCTTGTTAAATAATCCTCTCTGCAGTTGAGCTGCAAGTTGGTGGATCAGGGCTTGTTTTATTCATGTTAGCAGTGCTTGAATGACCAGCAGATAATGATCAAATTCACCTTCCTCCTGGCAGACATACGACTCTGTGTTTACAACCTGAATCTCAATATGAAAATCATTGCCAATCAATGGATGCTTCCTCTGGCTACCAGCTAATACACAACACTGTTTAGAGAAGTTTCAGATAGATGGATGTGGTCAGGAGCTTCCTTTGAGCAAATTATGGCCAATTAAAAGTTTCAGTGATTAAATTGTGGTTACAGAGAAGTCCTATTTTAGCAATTCAGTTTCAAAAGGTAACAGAAAAGGATCTGGATATGAGAAGTGTGCCATGTGTATGATAGAGAATCCCCCAAACAAAACAGAGCTGCTTGAAAACACCACCACAGTGAAATAATATAATAAGGTCTGTTTCATTTTTTCAGGTTCTCCAAGGACCAGAGAAAAAGATTGCTAGAAAATGGATTATCTCTCTAACATTGCGAGTTCATAAGTCCAACTACTAACTTTGTTGAAGGGCAGATATGGTCTCCCAGAGGACATAGCTCATATTTAGCCACGAGGCCTCCTCTGTGATTGGGAGGGGAGATGCAGGCATATTGACTCAACTGTGTTTTTGCCTCTGCACTGTATGTAATTACCTCTTCAAAAACGAGCATTCCACTAATCCTCTAATTCCAGATATTTTAGTGCTCTGCTGGTCTAATAAGCAAATCAAATCATATCTGCACATCACAAATGAGTTTTGGAAACGGACTGAAATAATTCCTTCTGAGTCGCTCATCCCAGCCGGGATGGAAGGGATAGCCAGAGTGTGGTGAGTTGTGTTTTGTGTTTGTTAAGCTGTCATGTGTGATTAGCAGGCATGGTCTCTCCTTGCGGCCCTTTCTGCAACCCAAACCCAAAGTCTCACCTGTAACTCTGTCTGAAAGAAGAACTTCTGCGGGCACTGCGAGCAGTCGTAGATTTTGTCCTCCTGTCCGTGAGCAGAGAAAATGTGCTGCTGGAGCTTGTTGGCCTGGACGAATACTGCGCATACACACACAAAACAAAGAAAAATGGGGAGAAAAAGAAAAGTACAATTTATTGGTGCTGTAAAGTAGGGTCTTGTTGAGAGGCCTAAAGGCAAAATCACAAGTGCATCAGCCTGAATAAAAAAAAAAGACAATTAACTATGTCAAAGGGACAAGGAAAATAGGTTAATTAGAAACAAATGATGGAATGTCAACACACAAATAAAATAATCATTGTTGTTATTAGACATATTTTGGGATTAAGCAAAAAACTCAGAACAATTTGGATGTTAACAGTTACTAGAGTGGTCATATTCGTGGCACTAGAGCTAGTGAATGCATAATGTTTTGGGAATAATGATGCTCTTTATTTAGCGCCGCAGTGGGGACAACAAGCCAGGAAATAAACAACCACAAAAACTGGCAAGGCTTCAAGTGCAAAACATGGCCTCCATTAGTCTACATCGCTAATTATATTGACAATATAAATATTCATGGGGTTGCGCTACTTATTCATGCAGACACTCGCCATCATATAAACACACAACTCGCTGGAGCTTAAAACATATACCATACATTTGTGCTTTAATTAAGCCATAGTCCACACTGAAAAGCTAAGTGGGATGGAATTGTGCGCATCTTGAGTGTCTTGTATGTGTGTGTGTGTGTCAGGATGCTCTCCAAGGAGCACTTCAAACATGCCGTTTGTTATCCCAGACCCTTGTGCTTTAAGGATGGCTGTCTAATCTCAAAGGTCTGGATGCTCTGGAAAAGTTTGGATGTTGGGGCTTCATTTGAATTTCTTACAGCTCAAAATAACTTTTCTTCTAATGTGTGCACTGAGGGCCACAAGGAGAGAAGGAAAAAAAAAGCACGGCTGCAAAAGGTGAGGTGTCTGTTGGAGAAGGCTTTGGGGTCGCCGCGGCTCGGTGGTGGGGCTCTGCAAATTTAACATGTCCCAATTTGAGCTCACCTGGGAGTGCTGTTATTAATTATTGAGTTGTGTAGAGCTGAGACACATTTGACTTCATTGAATGTCACAATCCTGACCTGGGAAATAAAAAGTTTAGATCCACAGCAGACACACTGTAGGGACGCCGTTAGACTGTTAATGCCAGTGTGACAGCTGTCTCTGGAACATGGCAACATGTTAACCAGAAATGAATAAAACCTCCTCTAATGAACAAACAGCAACTCCATGGTCCATTTCTGATAGTAATGGCCACAGTAATACGAGGATAAACATAACTGCAGATATATGGATGGTTTTACAGTTGGTTAGAACATATTTCCCATCCAAGAGTTTGGATATAATACAAGTTTGTGGCTCCAAAAACACTCTTTGTGGGGAAAACATGTTTTGAAACAAAAAAAAATGTGCTGATGAACAACAGCATTTTCCTTCAGCTGTGTTTTGTCTGCATATACTGTACAAAAACAGGTCACAGCAGCTGCAGGAAGCCTTCATTATGTCTTTGGCTAGAAGAGGAAAAAGTCAATACAGCAAAAATAAAAATGGATTTGAGACTTGGGGGGCCTTCAAATACTGTACAATAAGGCCAAACACAACTGAGATGTCAAGTTAGCTTTTACTTGCTGTTAACATGCATTTCTGGTTTAGTGCCAGTGAGCAATACATTTAATCAGCTATGCATTTATCAATTTATGACTTGGGCATTAATTTATATGCAGGAGGAGAGTGGCAACTGATTTAAAGTACCGAGGTCTATAAGTGCTTTAATGGCACCTTCAAATCTTCTGTAAGACCAATAAATACTGAGTGGGCAAAAGATTTAAAGACATTTCAGGCATGGGTGTAAATGGAAACGCAACTATTTTATAGCTAGGTCACTTTTGACATATTTAAGGGCTTTGGTTATCTTTATTTACCAAGAATGATTGCAAAAATCACATTTTGCCCAGATATGCTGTGGTAAACATTTAATTAATTACACTGTTTGTTATTATCTCATTGTCTTCATGGATGTTTTTCAAATTAGCATGCAACATGTAATGAGGGGATACACAAAAATGGGTTACAGAGGGACATTGTGTTGGCATTTGGCCGCATGAATCACACATAAAATATGCGACTGCGTTGCCCATTCAGAGGAGAAAGAGAAACATGTCATCCTAGAGGGTTAAAATGAGGACATAGAGAAACAAGGAAGAAATAATCCAAAACCACATCCAAACAGGATCAGTGGCTGGCCATTGTGTCTCTCCCTGCTGAGAATATGAGAGGGAGAGAAAGAGAGAGAACTTTGTGGAGTTTGTTGGCCGTGGAGCCAGAGCAGAGCTGAGATGAACAGAGCGCTGAGCCGGGTTGGGCGTCAGGGGTGTCAGGGCTGAGGGGGCTGAGGGGCCAAGGTCTCCTCGCTGTGGGGGATATTAAGCCCTCTGATTAGATCTCAGGGGCCGCCCATGGCAGACGTCTCCTTTACTACAGGCCCCAGCTCATCTTTATTTTGGCAGGATGGTGCTCTCTGCAGGCTGCACTGCACCAATACTAAGCTGTTTGTGCAGGGAGGAAAAATAAGTTTATCCCTTTTTCCCCCTTTCTCCTTTTCATTTATTTATTCGTCTTGCCTGCATGTGTTCGTTTCTGCTTAATCCAAGAGTTCACTAACACAGAGGCTGATCCTAATGTTCTCAGGCAAAACAAACAAGCCGACTGAGTGAGATGATTTGGAGGTGTAAGCTGGTAGCTACTAATTTTGACCTGGAGCTTTGCCAGTGTATTTTTTCTTTATATTATTATGTGCAAGATGTCAGAATTGTAACAACACGGAGCTGCAGAATAAACAATAAACTAATTAAACTACTGTAGTTGTCAGACTCGTGTGGATCTGAACGCTGTGCATCCTGTAGTTTTTCAAGTTTGTTCCTCATGCAGTGACATAAGTAAAAGAAAAGTGCACACACTCACACACATATACAGGACTTTCATCAGGCACACTTTCTTCTGTTTTGTTTGTCTTAAGCACATATTCCCAATCACAATTTCCACACCAGCCCTCCCTACTGCTCCTAAGGGTGCAGACAGACACTTCTAGCTGCAGGCTCCCCCACTTCTGAAACCTGTCAAATCTGTCCTGGGAGAGTCAGCCTCTCTCTCATCATCCAGGGGCTTATGGACCTCTCTCCATTTACCCTCCCTCCCCTTCACAGCTCTCTTTTCCTCCTCCACTTCCCTCCTTTCATCTCACATCCAAACTTGCCAGTTGCAACCTTCTCAGCTTCCTCTAAGTTTTGTCTCCTTTTTCTCCTCTATTTAGTCGGTCCTCATCTACCACCTGCAACTTACTTTTCTCCATACTTTTGTGGCATTATTTGTCCTCTTGCCAGTCCCTCGAGAATGGATTGAGTATAATCAGGTGTGTCAAAGAATGACAATCACTCTTTGCCTCCCGCTGTGTTTTGGGTCACAAGGGGCAGATCAAACTAAAGCATGGCGATCGAGTGGGACTGGTCTTTAAAACAAAGGGTAACCTTGTTAAATGAGTGAACCCGACAACCCTGGCGCTATCACTGCCACCACCTAGTTTGATCAAAGTTTCGCTTTAATGTTCAGACTCATTACATCCATAACAGGCACCTTTTTAATCTGGGAAAGTAATGTTTTTGAAGTAGCACACACGATGACTCTGTACTTGTTTAAATAAAAGTGTATGGAGACCCTTTCAAACAGCCAACTTAAATTGCATTCAGTGCTCTACTTACACATTGTTCAAAGTATTTCTAATGACATAAACATCACCATTTTATACTTCTCACATCTACTTTACTATAAATAGAAATATGTAAGTTTTTCTCACTCTGACATTTTCTAGCTTTTAGTTGAAAACATATGATACATTTACTCAGATCTAACAACCGGAAAGTACATGAATTTGGGGAATTGTTGGGTAAAGGGGGGTTTCTGTTATTTTTGTCCTTTTTTGGTGTAAAGCACTTTGAGTTGCATTTTATGTATGAGAAAGTGCTCTATAAATAAAGGTTGATTGATTGATTGATTTATGAACTCTTATAAGAAAAAGTAGCTGAACAGGTCACATATGAAGGCTGCTTGTACAACAATCCAGCACTGATTCCGAATCTAAAATAGCTTGATTTGTATAGATATTGCTGACTGTAATTGTGTACTTATGTACTTATCCTCAACCCCTTATTACTCGAAATCATGTTTTATGTACTACTCACACATTTAGTCTGGTGGCATTACAGAGATTAAAATTTAGAGCCACATGTGTGCTTAGGGATTGTGGTTTCTTTAAAATATTAGTAAAACGCTTGCAATTGTGCACTTTAAGTCCTCCCTTAGATGTTTTTTTTCCACATCCCCACTGAGACTTGAGATGTTTTAAAGACTTATAACAGATATGTCCTATATGTTTAATTAGTGATAAATATTTCTTATTTAAAGATTAGCTTATACGCTAAAATCATAATCAAAGATGTTTCTTGACATTTTTCAAACACTTTTTAGATGTTTCACAGACAAACGCAGTTTTATTGTTAAAGTGAGGATGTACAGTGCACATGTTAGACGTGTTATCTTGAATTATGAAAAAATGTTGAAATGTGGACTTAAAAAAGGATAAACCCGCTGTGTTGTGGTCATTGGTATTTCCGCACCACACTCTAATCAAGATTTAAATATGCATTAGCTTCAGATTAATGTTACAGAGAAAAAAAGAACAAAACAAAACACTTTTATTAGGTATTGTGTAACTCGTCAAATGCGTTACTTAATGTTTCCTTCCCCTTATTACAATAAAAACACACCAAGTGGGAAGATTGACAATTCCAAACATTCTTTGCTGTTTAAAACTAGTGCTGCATAAGCAAACACATTTGAATAAACGGCATATACTGTAATTTTGCCCTTAAATGTCCTTGTTTCGCTGTTTTTCCTCAAGGGAAAGATCTTAATCCCACTTACACTGTCAGACATGTCCTTAAAGGAGTTTTATAAAAAAAAGAAAAGAAAACCAATGCAATGAAGATGAACCTTGTTGGGAAATGTATCTAACAGTATAGAGTAAGTAATGTTGGGGTGTTAAACAAGTATCTTCCCTCTTCTATATTCCAGGCTCAGTTTGAAAAAATATATTCAAGGACAGCTGTCAGCCAATCTCTCAATCGCTCTGTTTCCTCCATGAGCTCTGACTTTAGCTCAGTCTGCCTGTCCCCTGCATCCCCAACAGAGGGAGGCCTTTCAGTTCACCCTATACTCTCCACCGCCTGCCTTCCCACTACCATAGACCTTCGCCCATCTGTCTGTCTGCTCTGCGGCCACTGTCCTGAGGGTGCACTCTGTCTCTTCCTCCTCCCCTCTCTCTCCCAGCATCCCTCTCTCTCATGCGCCGTGATCGATATGGACGCTGAGGGAGAAGGGGGACCTGTCTGTCAAAGCCGGCGGTGGAAAATGAAGGCTCAGATGAAGGAGGCATGCTCTGTATATTAAATGCCCGGACCCCTGTGAGGGGTGGAGGGAGAGGAGGTTCAGGGTGGGGAAATATCAATAGCCTTCGTCTAAAAAGGAGCTAAAGCCAAAACAGCCGTGTAGAATAGAGAGAGGGGAATGGAGAGAAATATTGGAATGAATAAAGACATGTGAAGTGAGGTGGATGAAGACTTAACAGTAAAAAAAGTGAACATAATGC
>JAPMNP010689945.1:0-11667 GCA_029874935.1 Atherina boyeri | reverse complement strand
AATAATAATAATAATAATAATAATAATAATAATAATAATAATAATAACAATAATGTTCTAAACAGTCTAAGAACTGGAATTGTAAATCAGTTAATGCAATACAATGTTTTCAGTTACAATGAGCAAAATTATGTAGCCTACAACAAATTTAACAATATATATTTTTGGTCTACTTACTAATAGCAAATTTAATAAGATATAACTACTCTAACTACATATTGGCCTGGTTAGGTCATATTTTCCAATAGCATCCCACTTTTCCACTGCAGTCTAACACATGTCGCAGGTATCACGTTTCAACCTGTTTAATTTTCCTCGCAACAATTATTGTAAATAATTAAAATAAGCTTTGATAACTCATATTACAAGCGCGAATTGTGCAAGTGAGGACGGATAAATAATTCAGACAGAGCCCGGGTCTTCTTTACGCATATCATATGGNNNNCTATTTCAGTTAGTCTAGTCTTTGTCGCCTAAAGTAAAACGTAGCAAATACGTGGCACATCCATTTGCACACAACGTGCTCTTGTCTCCTTACAATTAGGCTGTCTTTACGCAGGTAATAAAAGCTTTGTATTTAAATCGAAGGGATTATATTTTCTCACTTTAGATTAATAAACCATTTTATGTATCTCCGTTTCAGCTGAACTCTTAAGTCAATAAAGTCCTTCCACAGGAAAAAAAAAAATCCAGAGTCAGATAAATTTTCTCTATATATTAAAACATCTCAGCCGCACTTCGGATATATTTCTCCAAAACCTTATGTTCATTTTTGTTGATTTCAAGACTTAGCCTACTTTGAATCGTATCTATCAAAATACTCTTCTGGTGATTTATCTGTTTTAAGTTAAATGTATGTTTACAAAAATAACTAAAAAAAAAACATTTCCAATCTTAGAGAGCTTTTTAAAATTATCATTATTAGGATACTCATATAAAGAGCTTTTAAGAAACGAGCCTTAATCAGCGTCAAATAAATAGAAATGACATTTCACATTTCAACATTTCTAACTGTCTGCTTAATGTGTAAATGAGTCCCCAATTATGGAAAACAGAGTGGATCTAATTTGTGCAGGGATTAAATTCACATCCCGGAGATATTTAGTCTCTAAACTCATTTAGCATACTCACGGTGCATCGCTGAGAAGGGGTCCGCTTTGCAGTGAATATCCATGGGATAGCAAAGGAAAGAAAGGTAATCGACTGAGGTCGCCGTTTCGCCTTGGTGATGCAGCTTTATAGGAGTGAAAAAAAGGGGAATTTCTGATTTGGAGTAAAACAGTCCGTGCGGGAAGACTCCACGGGCTGCAGCGGTGAACAACTTCTTGGGGCGATGCTAAGTTTTCCTCCTGTTACAGCGTGAACTCAAAAGTCTGCAGAAGAGCTTGGCAGGTGCAGTGCATGACCCACGCGCCTGTGTGTAATCGCAGCAACATTTGGCTCAAACCGGGTCACTATTTGTGTTTAAAGGGCATCATGAGGGAAAAAAAAAACGAAACAGTAGCTCAGAGTCTCCACTGCGGCCGAAAAAAAAAAAAATCCCTCTCCACTGTGACGGTGTGGTGGACCGGCGGGTTGTGTGGTTTAATCAGATAGGGGCGGAGATGACAACAACATGGACACGGCGGAGTATACAGAGCAGCGCGTCCCCCTCTCCTCCGGAATGGGCTGTGCCTGAGCGAAGCTTTGGGCTGAGAATGAAAGCCCTCTCCTTGTGTGTCTGTTTCTAAAAGCTGCAGTCCCACAGATCACCCCCTCCTACCTCCATCCCACAGATCCCCTTGCATAGAGATGGATGACTTGTCAGACAAAGGCAATAGATTCCAACACTTTGTGATTCGCCCACGTAAAAACCTGCAGCTCAAATGAGGAGGTCCCTGCATCCGACAGCCAGGAAGGGGAGGGAGACGAAATGGGAAATGATGAGACTTTAGGGTGAAGAATCAAGGAAATTAAAGGCAGGGGGAAGAAGAGAGGTAAAGTACGGGCAGACTATGTTGTTTAAATCGATGCCACTCACTCAAACGTTTTCATGAAGGAGTCCCTGTAGAAACACTTGATGAGGATGTGACTGTGAGATACTCCACTTGGAAGATCTTTTGATGTAGAACCTAAAACAAAATGAGTAAAACATAATCACAGCATTAAGTTTAGTTTAAAATGGCACAAAAATATATATTTTGTGTCATCATAGCAATGCGGCATGTGATTACCTATTTCTCAAACCTCTGTTTTAAAGTTTATTAGAAAGATGGTTGTAACATAATAGTATAGATATTATATTACAAACCCTCATGTGGACAATATTGTGGGACTGTAGCTCTTGAATCTCTTTGTATATATTTTTGTTAGCTTACAGCAAACCAAAGTTTGTGAATATATTATTTTGGAAACTTAACAAGTTTAAGGTTTGGTTTCCATTAAAATCAACAACAACGATAATAAAAATAAAAATAAAAATAAAAATAAAAATAAAAATAAAAATAAAAATAAAAATAAAAACAATGACAATAACAATAATAATAATAATAATAATAATAATAATAATAATAATAATAATAATAATAATAATAATAATAATAATAATAATAATAATAATAATAATAATAATAATAATAATAAATATTATTAATAAACAAATGAATCAATAGAGTTTTAGAAATGTTATTCAGTCTGGATAAAAATATTTAGCTGCGTGTGTCCTGAATAGATATGTGCAAGGTGAGCTTGCAGCCTGCAGAGGGAGAGTCAGTCAGTAGGCCATCATCATCATCATCATCATCATCACCATCATCATCATCATCATCATCATCATGTACTGGCCGCCTGTGTGCAGCTCCGCTCTGTAGATGGCGCTCATACAGTAGGTTACACAGCCCGCTGTGCTCATGCACGCAGGCGGCCAGGTACGCGCTGATGTTGCTGAGGCTGGCTGGGTCAAAGGTTGATGGTAAGACTACTGTGAATTATGCGTCGCTAATCTCTTCCGCTGGAACTCAGTCCAAGGGAAAACAAAGAGAAAACATTCAAGCAAAGAAGATTCATAAATCTTACTCACTGTGGCTGTAAGAGATTAATTTAAACTCCTGCATATGTGCACGTCCAATTTTGCAACAAGAAAGCAAGAAAATATGATCTCAGAATTTATGGATTTATTGTTTTAAAGACACAACGTTCAACCATCACAATAATCTTTAATTGTTATTTGGAGGTTTTGTGGACTTCATAGCAAAGGGGTCCTCAGTGCGTCCAGGCCCCCTCCGGATAAGCGTGAGGACGATTCCTCTTGTTGTTTCTGCATTTTTGGAAAAGGGGGGAAGGAGCTTCTGGTACAATATGTAGCACCATGGGCTGTAATTTCACACATCAGTGCACTTTTGCCCTAAAGCTGCTGCTATTTCGCCCACAACACCCCTATTTGCCCCCGTACCTCTCCGCACTGTTACAATGACGTCCCCGTGTCACAGCACTACAGAAAAACAAACGGCGCGATGATTAAGAAGCTGTTAGTTCTGACTTCAGCCCTTTTAAAAATCCCAGCCACCAAAGACCCTGATGCAATCATTGTTTTCTATTTTTATCCTAAAGCTTCGGAACAGTAACATTCTAGTATGTTTGAGACTATTAAAACAATTCCACATAAATCATGCAGATGGTCGGAGTTGTCATTTTACAATTTTTGTTCTTAAAACAGAAATGGTCAAACATAATCCTCCATAGAAAAATAAAGTGTCTTATGATAGAAATGTTAATAGATAAATAAATGAATAATTAAAGTGAGTTGGAACGATTGATATAACAGCTATAGTGGGATGGAATGATGATTAATTTCCATGCAGATCCAAACGAACCTTTTCCTTCCGTTTTTGAAGCATATGGCCTGTGACGCACGTGCAGGTCCACAATCAATAAAGCTGTTGTTGTCTTATTGTTGTTGTCTGCGTCCATGTAGGGTCCCCCCACATTTTTTTCCAATTCCTGCTTACAGTCTATGATCTATTACTATTTCCTACTTGTTTTAACGCTAATATTTGTAAAGATGTAACAGCTGCCAAATGAGAGCCAAATATAAGTTGTGCAGTTTGTTATTAATTGACATTTAAAAGTTATTGAGAACCCGTGAAGTTCAGAAATTGTACTGCAGCTTTTTTTTTTTTAACTTTCTTTGGACATACATTTTGTGTTACTGAGAATTCGTCAATAGGAAATTCGTTTAATCCTTTTGGCACACATTTTCATTTTCATCACACTCAGTAGATTTAAGCGCCAGTGAAGAATCGATAAAACTAACCTATAGATTAGAGCCCTTAAAAGCTAATTTGACTAAAACAAGTAAAAATAAAAATTAAATGAAATGTCCACATTTCCCCAGAATCTATTTTGACCCTATTAGTTAAAACATCAGCATCATATCAGGAGTCACTTGCAGTATCCCACAATGATTTGGAGTCTCCTGACACCCAGAGCCATATGGGTAGGCTATGCCACACTGCAGGATATCAGCTGCGTCCTCAGATTGCTTATTCATGCGCTCTATAACGGGACCAGATGGATATCAATTTGACTCTATTCTCAACACCATCACAGATTGATTTTGTACTTGCTTTTAATTTTGCCGTAATTAATGAGATCATTACAAGTGTTTTCCATTGATCTTTCCATCTAAACCCAAAATTGAGAGGTGAATTAGATGGTGATCTATGTTTTCAATTAAAGCCACAAACATATAAGTGATGTTTACAGACTGTAAGGTTTATTGAAGCAATAATATTAATAAAAAAACGCTTAAAAAATTGTAATAATAAAAATAGTAAAAATAATAATAAAGAAGTTCTTACCTTAATTACTGACATATGATAACAAAACACAAGGTACAAGTACATGGAGTTTTTTCGCTGTTAAAAGTAAAATCGCAGTATTTTGATTGATTAAGAAATAATTAATTGTAAAGGACGAAAATAAAAATCCAGATGACCATATAAGCAGAAACTCTCATAGTCCCGTCCCGCACAGTGCAACCAGCATACCTGCAAACAAATGCTTACATTAGTAAGGGGCAGAGGCAGAGATGCTTACCTGATCGACCCGCGCTGTGAGGCATGGCTCTCCCTTGTCTAATGGTGCGTCTCCCCGATGCAGCCCAGTAGATCTGTCCGGCCTCCTGCGCTCCCTCCCCGGCTGGGCGTCGCGCTTCTCCCCGCTGGTTGTCAGAATCTTTGACCGATCATCCAAAACTAAACGGTTTAGGCGACAACAAAAAGAGGAAGCAACCCTGCTCCAATGAGCTAGGAACTGATAAAGGAGCGAGGAAAAAAATAGAAATCAAAGAACACAGGGAAATGCAGGTTTTGAATTAAAAAAAACTGTAAAATTGGTCAATAATGTTTAAAAAACGAGACTTTAGTTTGCATACAGCTGCAGCTTCTGTTTGACACAATTCAAATCAGTGCAATGGATGTATATTTTTCAAACCCTGACTGGTGTTTTTCTAATTCAAGCTGGAGTTAGTAGGCCCACTTAATGTTTTTTCCTGAAAATAAAAAACCTGAAGTTTATTCATACTTTTTTTCTTCTTCAGTTGTGGTGCACCATCTTTTGTCAAAATATGCAACTCTCTATGCTCTTTTCAAATAATCAAATGTTATTTTTTTTGCAAATGTTTTAGTGACATAAAGAGCAAAGGCACCGTAAATCTAGCAGTCAAAAGGATTTGTAAAATCTTCTTATCAATGAGACTGTCTCACATTTCTACACACACCAACCGAAACTATGGGAGTGTTATTCAATAATTAATAATTTAACTTTCAATAGATTTCTTTCTTTGCCAGTGGTATTTTTTCATCTCCTCCATCCGAACTCAACCAGATATTTAGTTTAGTCAGATAAACTTCACAAAGGAAACTTTTACTGTATGTTTAACAGTGTAAGGGGATGGAAAAAAAGTATAAAGGAGAGTATTAAACTTAGTAACTGGAACATTAACAGATGAATAACCAGTAAAAATGCAATATTACAATATCCACAAGAACGGCAGAGCGTGGTAAAGCTATAAAATCCAACATTAAAAGATTATAGCTTCTCTATCGGCTATTTAACAAACATTTTGTATTATAAGACTCTTTACAGTGCTTGAAGTTCAGAAATGGCTATAAGGCTGCCACTGGACCAAGGACCAGTAATGGATATTGTGCAACACTTTAGCTTGCAGTGATATGCCATTTAAATTTAAACCTCAAATGCCATTTAAACAAGGGCCTTTTTACTTTTGGTGTGTTCTGCTTTTGAAAATATGAGATCTTTATGTCAGTTACGCATTATATCCATATTATTTTATAGAGTTAAATTAATGGAAAACATATAATTAATTCTAAAACACAATGCAAAAACAGTCATAATAATGTTGAATGAAGTGTAAAACCAAAGTAAAGATTGCAAATCTATGAGTTTGTCTTGTTGATTTAATTAATTCATCGATCTTATGCAATATATGTAATATCATGAGAATAAACAGCTTATGTGTTTTTTTCCCTTTGTTTTTTTTTTTTTTTTAAGAAATAAGAAATAAAGGTCTTACGATAACCAACAAAAGACATACTGGTAGACACAAACACACCCACATTTACACACTGACCCACCATTATCTTGTTTTGACAGTGTTATTGCTGTAAGTATTAGAAATACATATCCATCAATGAGTGTTCAGTCTGCCTTGCTAATCTTGACGTTAATGATCTTAATAAGTTTTTTTTTTGTTTTTTTGTTTTCATTCTGTCTGTTAAAGCAACACACTGGGGGTTTGCAGGAGGATCCAAATGGGAGGAACCAAATCGAGAATCTTAAATGGTCATAAAGCTGTGTGGGCTGTCAGTAATGGAACCTAAGCTCTTCTCAGAGCCGCACACCACATTCACGGGTTATGACCGGAGTCTGCAGGAGAGGCAGATTGAAAATTGAAGGAGAGGAGTGATTTTGGTTGGTGGGGGGAAAGAGATCTTATGGCGAAGTCCATTAGACTGGTCAACAGTATCTACTCTGTCCAAGATTGCCAAAGGGTAGGAAGGGAGGGAGTGTGTGTGTGTGTGTGTGTGTGTGTGTGTGTGTGTGTGGTGAAGGAGTGGGGGTGAAGTTAATGTTGAGGTATCTGTACACCGTACACCTGTACTCTCTTCCTGTCTCCTCTCCACGGACAGCCAACGTTCTCACCTGTCTTCCACCCTTCGTCCTCAAAGCCCCACCGCTGCTTCCCCTCCTGTTTTTAAAAAAAAATGGTGTCCCACTTGCTCATGGGCTGAACATTAAACACACCTCCCTCCTTTCACCCTTCATGCTCCCCGTCTCTCCCTGGCACCACCTCCCTTTCCTCACTTGGAGGCCACTGTAATTCTATGCACCGGCTGTGCCCATCGTTTATCACACTATATACCAGACTTTAGTCAGATAGTTGTTTTCTTTTGGCAATTGGTGGGGGGGGGGGGGCAGGAAAAAAATGCGTTAATGTTAAATGCATTATTCCATTATTGTAGAGTTTCTAAACTTTGATCAAAACTCTTGAATTTTTTTTAATTTTTTTTTTTTTGTTTTGTTTTGTTTTTTTTGTCCGAGGGAAAATGGATGGCCAGACTAAGACAGCAAAGAAACAATATGTTTCCTGCCTGATGTCTGGATGGTTTGTTGGAAATCTGGGCTGAGCGACAGCCAGTATCATCATCATCAGCTCTTGCCAGCTTTTCATATTTAAAGCCAGCAAGGGTTTAATTACCAAATGATGACAGTGTCATATGGTACCATGATGGCAGAGAACGGGTGTGTGAGATGTGTGTGTCTCTCTCTCTGTCTCTCTTCTCTTTGCATTTGTTTATGGCAATTGCGAGAGTATGAAGGAACACCTTTGCGTGTTAACATCATCATGGCAAGTACTGTAGCTGAGGGGCCTGAACGGAGAAACAGACATCAGGGCAGGAGATCTACTAAGAGGGAGGAGAAAAAGAAAAAAAAAGCACAGTAAAACATCTGTAATTTGTAATTCGCCAGTATTCAATGGCTGCTCATGGATTAAAGATTAAAATCTATTGTCTTGACAGATGGGAGAGAGAGGGTAAGAAGAGGGGGACACTCATGCACATCCCATTTCCATTCGTATATGAGCGGCACAGTTTCGCTAATCACGGTGGAAAAATAAGCTGTCTGCCTGCCTGACTCTGGGCAATGCCACCATGAGCCTTAATTCCAGCTGTGGAGACATCAGAGCCAGAGTGCTTGCTCTTCCTCAGCCACCAAAGAGCATTTGTTTATTAATATTCCAGTGGGAATAAAGCACACAGTTATCAGCAGGTAGAAATGGCTACCAAGGTGCTGTGGATTCCATCCAAAAAAGTACGTTAATTTTATATAAATGCTTGTCACTGGCTTATTCTAATAAATGTTGATAATTGTGCAAAGAGGAAGCACAAGATGCCTGAGTTAGAGTTTCTTGTTTAGTCTGTGTGGTCTGCACTGAGAGGGCAATGTGTATGTGTGTGTATGTGTGTGTGTAAGGGGTAATGGTCTGGTCAGTGGAGTGAAGCGGACCACCTGAGAGTTGTTTTTGGGCATTAGTGTGTGTTCTCCCTCTCTCTGCCTTTCTTTCTATGTGTGTGTGTGATATATGACACTGGCCATCTGAAGGAGGTACCATGCTCTCCCTCTCAAAGCTGCCTGAAAGGGAGCCGAGAAGCCCGATGAATTAAAGCCTCTCTTCAATAAAACATCAGAGTCTTTCAGTAACACACGCTTGAGATGCCCCAGTAATTGACTTTTGGACTTTAGGATTTACATGAACCCTCCAAAAGCAGCTTACCTGTGCAGTGATGCCCCTTGAGTCTGCATCCATTCCCCGCTGATGTGGATTTCCATAAATCTTTTCTCTTTTTTTTTCACGTGATAAATGCAGAACTATCCACTGTAGATAATTTGAAGGATTTATTAAGTGTTTGAATTAATTTATCTTGACTTAAAAATCTTTCCAAATAAATCTTAATCCATAGACATGTGGCACAGTTGCTTTCAGCACAGTTGTATGCATTTGACAATTTCAACATCATGTCTGATAAGCTGGGAAACTTTGATTTCACATGACTATAGATACTGCATTTCAAACATTTAGAAATAAAACAAATGATTATCTGTTTTCTGAAAACATCTCAGTGGACCATAAAACAAAACACACACGCTCACTGTCTACTGCTAGACAAGTGCAGTATATTGGATGTCAAAAACACACATTTGTGACTATCTGTCACACCACACATTATTCATTGCAGTCGGTCAAAGTAGCCCAAGAGGCTTTGGTACCTTTTTGTTCTCTCACAGCCAGAACCCAGAAGCTATTAAAGAGGGCAGGACTGGTGCAGTGTACGATTTATTGGTCCATTTCTCAAAAGTGCCAAGTAACAGTTGCTCCTTTTAGGTTCCACCTATAGGAAATGGAAATTTTGCATGTAAATGGGAGGCTGAACATGATAAGACACATCAGTTTGCAGTCAAACGTTTTGAAATCAGTTACTCAGAGAGAGTTACAGGACAAAGTTATGAATCTCACATAATAAACTCTTTAACAAGATGGGGAAAGTAAGAGTGAAGGAAGATCTATGGGAGGGGCAAAGGAGCTTGGCAGATTTAATTAATCACCTCATATTAAAATGTTTGTTTACAGAAGTGAACAGCTACAAGAGGTCCGATGTTAATTAATTTAAGGCGTACTTCCCCCCAGCTTCAGCGATGTGTCATGAGCTGCAGAGCTACTCCCTTTGGCAGGGACTCTGCGTCTCATTGGATATCCATCAATTGCTCTGAGGTGTGTGAGAAACAAAGAGGCATGGAGCACAAATTAGGCCCAATGTTAACATGATTAGATATTAAGATTTCTAATTAGCAGGCAAAAGGAAGAGGTGAAGTAGATGAGGAATACGAGGTGCATGGGTGGTCATTCATGTAACGCAACTGCTGAAACATAAATGTTTGTCTTTGGATCTGTCTTTTGAAATCACTTAGTCGGATGCTTTCGATGTTAAGCACCCCGGATGCATGTGTCCAAAGCATTGACAGATGCATTGGCTGGACGTAGTCAGACTGCTTAACACATGTGCAGCTTCTGTACAGTCTCTAGAGGTTCCCCTTTGGACAATGATGTATCTAACTCCCCTTCGAGGTCAGCTGGACGGAGTCCAGAACATCACCTGCAATCAATAGTGTTGGTAAAGCAGGCCCAACTGAACATATGTGAGGGCAAAGACTGTGCTCAGAATCCCACTGTGGGGAAAAAGGCCTGCATGGCCCATTGCCTTGCTAAAACCAAATCACTTCCCGGCTGGACACCTGACACAACAGCGTCTTTAGGAGAAAGGTGCAAAGATGGTGCAACGAGAGACCGAGACAAACTAAAATACCAGAGGTATACAGCTTTGTGAAATGAATAAATTATACATTCTGTACAGAGTTGAGGGAGAAAATGGGAGTAAATGAAAATTAAAAAAAAAATTCAATTGTTTATTGTCTGTTTCATAAAATGATATACAACAAATTCAATTTGTCTATTTATACTTTTTTTCCCCAAGAACAAAGGAAACAGGAAGAAGATTAATCTTATGTAAAACCTGCCCCTTTTCTACACTTCAGACAGACAATGCCTTTTTTAAATGTAAGTAGTTATTATTTGATGCAAGGGGGTTCAAGGAGATACATTTACATCGTGGCAGAGTGAGAGATGCAGAGATGAGGTGTTAACTGAGGTGAGCAACAACTGTATTTTTGGGATACAAGTCATTATTTCAATTCTGTAAATCATTATCATCCTGAAGAATCTACATGCAGGACGTTAATGTATTGTTGCACTAAAATGTTCTTAAGTGTTGTCCCCCAATTGATTTCTTACCTCTCACTGTGATTATCAGTGTAGGTCTCCACATACAGGAAGGCACCCTCTCAATCACAAACAAATTGTCAATAAGACAAAACATGTTTATGCAACAGAGCAAGACTATTTCAATTTTAAAAAATGAGGCCATATAAGTAAATAGAACAATAAATATCCATGACATTCTCTATTCCTTTTTTTTTTTTTTTTTTTAAAAGAGGCTTACTTAATTTCTTTATGTCACCTGCATATCATCATGCCTTACACATGCATCTGGTTTGTTGTTGTTAGACAAGATCAGTTATCTCTGACTGAATAGAAGAATCATAAAAATGTATTCATCAAGGATCAAATGGAAGTTATCCTTCTTAGAATCAAAAACTGATGTAAATTAGAGTAAGGTGCTAAAAAAAAACTTGGCTGATATGGAATTTGTGGAGAGACATAGCTAAAGATAAGCTAAATAGCTAGCTGGGAAAGAAAGATATTGCTTTGCATTTTCTCAACATTACTTTCTTTACAGCTTTTTCAATTGTTTTCTTTCTCTCTTGTCTCAGTCTCGTCTTGCCTTGTCTTTTGTTTCTGATATTGTCTGTTTGTACATGGACAGTGTTTGGCTAACGTAATGCAGCAAAGCCATGGATTATTACTTTTTAAGAGTAACCATGTTTGTTTTTTTGTTTTTTTCATCTTTAACGCCAACAATTTTTGTCTTACTCTCTAAACGTAACTATATATACAGTATATATATATATATATATATATATATATATATA